>JAOTRQ010092190.1:0-10737 GCA_028565875.1 Hoplisoma paleatum
GCATTCATTCAAAATTTTAGTAGCAAAATAATTGCGATTAATTTGCGATTAATTGCGATTAATTAATTACAGACCCTAAAATTTTTAATCGAGTCCCACCACTAATATATATATATATATATATGGATGAAGGGATGGATGGGTGATGGGTGAATGGATGGAAGGATGATAGATGGATGGATGGGTGGATGGATGGATGATTGATGATAGATGGATAATAAATGGATGGATGGATGGATGATAGATGGGTGGATGGATGATAAATAGATAGATGGATGGATGGATGATAAATAGATCGGTAGGTAGGATGGTAGGTAGGTAGATAGATAGATATATGGACAAATGGATGGATGGATGGATGGATGGATGATAGATGGGTGGATGGATGATAAATAGATAGATGGATGGATGATGATAAATAGATCGGTAGGTAGGATGGTACGTAGGTAGATAGATAGATATATGGACAAATGGATGGATGGATGGATGGATGATAGATGGGTGGATGATTGATAGATAGATTTATAGATAGATATATAGATAGATGGATGGATGGGAAAATGGATGCATGATAGATGGATGGATGGAAAGACCCCAAACGAAATTGAAGCCTCATTAGCATATTATCTTTAATAAAAGAAAATAAGGTTGAAAATAAGAAATAACATTTCATCCTGACAATAACGTCATTCCTTAGTTTCCCTCACATAGTCTTGTGAACGTCTCATCCAGCACCTGAGCCTGTCCACGAAGGCTAACACAAATATGTAAAAAAACAGTGTCTACATACTTTGGGCAGAAAAATCTTACAGTCTAATGTAAGTATTCGTTTTCATCAAATAATGAACAAAACCTGTGGAGTGGAGGGTCCATAAAAAAAATAAAAAATCACCTCCATCTGCTTATCCGCCGTTCCTCCAGCATCAGCGTATTGCTAGGTTACAGAGATGATTATTTCGGTGATGAAGAATTTCCCGACTGTGCGAGCAGGATGATATAAATATAGACGCTGAATATTATTGCCCCCCCCCTCCAAAAAAAAAGAAATGTTTGTTATTTTTTTTTTCTCTCAGAGTTAATATCGCGTTACGATACGAGAGCGCCGTCAGACATTCATCAAAACACCAGCCTTCGATGAAAGTTCTTAGAAACGGAGACGGCAGCGTTACCAAAGCCGTTCGGAAGAGACTTTTCTATCTAACGACGGCTGTACGGGCTCATCAGCCCACCGGAGCACAAGGCGCTGGCCGCCCTTGCTTTTTCAGCCCCGTAATTAGCGCTCTCTGCTACATTAACGACATTCTCCGGAGTGCCGCTAGTCCTTGTCAGTCTCGGAGGGCGCAGGGATGATAATTATCGCTTGTCTCAGGCAGGGCCGATCTTGTTAATGGAGCGGAGGTCTGTGCTGGCACCAATCTAACCAGGCCCCGGTCTGCTCAGCCACCCTGTGAAATATAATTAGGCTGGGTTCCTCTCGCTCCCAGAGTCATCGGCAACCGGAGGTCTCAGCACGGCTCATTTTCACCTTCGTGACGTCCCTCTACTTCTCCGGCCTCCCTCCGTCTTTTTTCGGAGGGGAGGCAAGAAAAAAAAAGTTTTCTTTGCTGCCGCTAAATATAATCTGCACTTATCCCGGGCATCGACCCGTGTATCATCTCCGGACTGAACGCAGACTAATGTACATCAGGATCTTATAGATCTTATACAATTTAAACACGCTCCAAATTACCCAATAATCATTTTACAGTGTCGATTGAAGGCTTATTATTATTAGTATTATTATTATTATTATTATTATTATTATTATTATTCAATATTATTAATATTATCATTTATATTTGAATCAGTATTTTACCACCACAACACCAGAGGGCGTCGAGTTGAGTTGTTGAGAGATCGATCGGTTGCGTTTCAGCGAGAAAAGTCATTGCTGAGCATATATATATATATAATATTTTATAAATATATATAATATATATAAATATATAATAATAATAATATAAAAATAATAATATATATATACTTTTATAGCTTTTTAAGGTTTTCAATGTTGCACCTTGAGATTTACTTTAATGTAAGGTGTGTAACAAATAAAATGTTTTATTATTATTATTATTATTAATAATAATAATTATTATTATTATTATTATTAATTATTATTATTATTATTTTGTTCCACCGACATCCTTGTCGTCATTTTAGACATCCCCGTCTCCCTTTATCTCAAGACCTTGATCAAAAAACAAAAAAACTCGACCTCTATCTCTGTTCGAGAGGTGCTGGTGTGTATGATCTTGTGAAAAGAGGATGTAACCACGGTTCCACATTGGGAGAAAACCCAAAAGATCCCTGACAACACCGTCACCAGGGAAGCCCATTTTAGTTATCAGAAGAGTCAGAGTCACATCGCTAAGTTGCATGAACGCTCGGGTTTAAATAAATCTGGCTCATGCAACATTGCTATTATCCTTCGGCGTGATCCTTGACAGATCTACAGCGAAATACGGCGACCGGCGAAGAAAAGAAAAGAGGCGTCTGCTGTCGAGCCTGACGTGGTGTTTGTGCTGTGTGTCGCACTCCTGCTGTAAAATCCTGCTGTTCCAGTCTCACCCGCCAAGACTCGGCCTCCAGAAACAGGCAGAACATGTGGCGCAGGTAAATAAGCGCAGTGATTGATTTTGTGTTGCCGGGATTAGAAGGAGGGATGCAGGAGTGCTCTCGGCTGCCGGGGTGATTTAGCACCGGCGGCATTTGCATGTCGAAAGAAGTCGACCATTTATTCCAGCGTGAGAGGTAATAAATCTCAGTGCCACCTCTGGGCACTTACCACCTCCTGCTGTGGTCAGATTTTGATCGTAGACGTCTGGCGGTTCCCCGAATCGCGCGTGCCGCAAGTCTACCAGAGTGCCGAGACGATTTATGGTGGAGGACTAGGCGGTGGTGGAGTGTTTATCTGATTCCACCGGTCATCCCGGGGTCCCCGTGTGGACCCTTCGGACCGTCATTATCCAGACGCCGTATGCAATTTGGCTCGGTGGAAACACACTCGGGTTGTGTCAGACACATACACACACACATCATACCGAAATAACCTGGGACCCCCTGTAGAGGAGAGTAAAAGAGGAGAACATCGAGCGAGAGCACATGAACAAACCCGTCCCGAGCCCGGACAAATAAGGCTAGAATTGTGTCAGTAAGGGCATCCAGGGTAAAAACTTAATAACAATGTAATCCATAATCTTTTTCGATTCACATTTATTAATGGTTACCGTTACTTATTGAGTCGTTCGCTGCTGAGGGTCCCAATCTTGGTATAAAATGTAGATACTCGATGGTCATGGTGCATTACAGTGCTGGTCCCAAGCCCGGATAAATAGGAAAGGGTTGTGTCAGGAACATAAAAACGATGCCGAATTAATGGCAAAAGTTTTGTGGCGCCAATGCAAGCTTAACTGGAGACAGTGAATAGACTCTGTGCACTGCAGTAAAGATCCCAAGCCTGGATAAATAGGGAGGATTAGGTCAGGAAAGGCATCCAGCATAAAAACAAAATCTTTACGGTGAGCCGCAGGAAAGATTCACATTGATTAATGTTCACGTGTTTTCTTCTATCTTATCTTGCAGCCTTGGATTCAGAGATGGAGATAATGAACGGTCATGATTTACTGTAGTGCAGGTCCCAAGCCAGGATAAATAGGAAGGGTTGTGTCAGGAAGGTAAACATAAAAAAAGAACAATGCCAAGTTTAATGGCTGAATTTTGAAGCACCGATCCAAGCTTTACTGGAGACACTGAATAGACTCGGTGCACTGAAGTGCTGGTCCCAAGCCCGGATAAATAGGGAGGGTTGTGTCAGGAAGGGCATCCGGTATTTGGTATTCAATTTGATCATGATTTGCCACATTGTTACAGAATGTGAGCAGCCAGAATAAGAAGGAAAAAAAATCTTCAGTGGCCTTCAGTTCAGGATTGAACATCCGGCTCTATGATTCCTCTCAGGCTCTCTTACTCCGGGGTCCTATGTGGTCCCAAAGTGGTCTGGTAAATTGATCCAAATGAAACTTTACAGGTTCAAAAACGTCTTCAAATTGGATTGAGAACAGGTTCATCCGGAGGTTCTCACACCGAGGTTTTTTTTATATCTCTATAGCACAGATTGTGTTTAAGCTTCCAGCAGTGTCATTACAGACTGACTTCATATCAAAAAATAAAATCAAAAATAATAAAATCAAAAACGCTGCTGGACTGGATGGTCGGGAGAACTTATAAATCCATATCTAAGCTCTATAACGTCCATTAACACCCGAGGGATGAACAGTTGATCAAATCTAATAAGGGTCTGATGCTGGCAGTCGTGATACCGAAGGGGGAAAAAACAGGGTTATAAACTTATAAACTTTTTACCTAAGCCATAAAAACATAATATGTAACTGGGTGAGATGGTTTAGTGCCCTCTTGTGGTGAGTCCGTCATATTGTGGTTGTTTTTGCTTAATGTGATATGATGACCCCTCCAAAAAAAAAGACAAAACGCGTCCAAAGATGCGATTCAAATGGAAATCACAAGATCATCTTTTTAATTTCTTTCTTTATTTCTGGTTACACTGGACAACCCCACCCCCCTCCTTCCAAAAAAAAAAAATCGGCAACCCAGAGGGCCGAAAGTGCAGGACTGAGTTCCGAACTTGGACCTGCCAAACCTTGAGCGAGGATTCCTAAAGCCTGGAGCAATCTGCAAACAGAAAAAAAATATGATTACTGACATATCGAGAGAGTGATTAGTGCCCAGACCGGCCTGCGGTGCACTGGGAAATCACCAGAGGGCGCTGACGCTGTGTCTTAATGGAACCACATGGTCGGTTTGGAGAAACAGAAATTAAAACCAGCACGTGGGCTGAAACGAAAATCGAAAAAACTCACAACTTAACCGAAGCGGCTACTAAATTATTTGTTTTATTCCACAAATCCTCACGACAAGAACTGTGTGTGTGTGTGTGTGTGTGTGTGTGTGTGTGTGTGTGTGTGTGTGTGTGCATGGGTTTCCTTAGGATACCCCAGTTTAATCGTACAGCTGGCGATACTGAAATTGTCGTGTGTATATGTGTGTGTCTGTGTGTGTCTGTGTGTGTGTGTGTGTGTGTGTGTGTGTGTTTATCTCTGTACCTTGCAACAGACTGGTGAACTATTCAGGTGTTTAGTGTATTCGCCTAGTGCGTGTCCCACCGTGACCCTTTTGTGTGCCACCTTTGTTGTCTATGGCTGAAGATCAATTTATTGAGTTAGTGTTAACGTAAATTTTTTTATGCATCATTTATTTCATTTTCATTTGTTCATAATATATCGTTTTATTAATGATTAGTTTCAAAAATAATTAGTTTTATTAGTTATTAGTTTTATTATCGTTGTCCGTACAGCACCTCGGTTGACACATGGAAGTCTTGGCATAACTTGGCATAACACAAATGATGTACATAAAATAATAATAATAATAATAAAAACTGATCAAAACAAACCCGGGCGATACGAGTGCCGACGTACCGAAATCGTCTGTACAATCCAAGCACCGAATCTTTCAGCCCTGATTCCCCCCAGTTTTACTAAACCAGACCAGACGACTCGCAGAGCGACGAATTGCAAAAGCGATGAAGACATGACGAGTGGCTGCATCTCTCTCGCTAATCTAAGTGTCAGTAAATCCGTCTCGCTGCTTATTTACCGTCTCGGGGAGTCAGACAGACAGACGTGCAGGGCGGGTGACTACAGAACAGCTGGATCTCTCGGCGGGATCCAGATGTGGAGCCCAAACAGAGGATCAGAGCCTCCGGATCTCATCCAGACCCCCCTGAGCAGCAGCTCGGAAACCTTTGATTCGCACCCGCAGCTTTATACTGATAAGGGTCGTGACCTCTGCACACGAGGGACAAGTACGGCCTGGACGGGGTGCCTATCAAACGCAGGGCATCAAACAATTAACCTCCTCTCACTCACTGGGACCAATGGAGCCAATCCACCTGCTGCATGTCATTTTATTTAGTTAGTTTTATATTATTGGGCTAATTATTACATTTATAATTGTAAATATTGTATTTACTAAAGAATTTTTATTGATGGATTCATGTAATTCATTTTATTTAATTTAAATTAATAAATAAATAAATCTGTATTTCTCATTTAATTCTAAATTTATTCATTGCTGAATATATTTTTGTATAATTTTACTTAGTTTATTTATTTGTATTTATTATTTTTATTGTATTACATTTAGCTCATTCATGTCTGATACATTTATTTTACTTATATTTACTTATTTACTTATATTTAACCACTTGATTTTTTTGTAATTTATTGTATTTAATGTTTTATTTTATCTAATTTGAAATTATTGTGTGTGTTTATTCATTTCATTGTGAATGTATTTATTGGTGAGTATATTTATGTATTGTTTTATTTAGTTTTGTATTAGTTTATTGTACATTTTATTGTACAGTTGTTATTGTTTTATTGTATTTTGTGTATAACATTGTTTACTTGTGCAAAACTATTGTAAATGTCATTTTATTTATTGCATTTAATGCTTTAATTAATTTGTAAAGTGTTTATTATTATTATTATTATTATTATTATTATTATTATTATTATTATTATTATTATAAAATATTATCATTATTAATTTGTATTTAAATTTCTTAATTATTTCTTCAGTTCTTTTTCACTTTCGTTGGTCGGTAAAAATCTCCCTTAAAAAAGAATTTTACCAGAATGTCATAAGTAACAGAATTTATCTCATCAAATCACTCGAAATGTAAAAAAAAGTCGCTTTTAATTTGTTCATTGACACACAAGCAAGAAAATGATGATGAAAAACGATCAGTGTTGAAAATTTCTTTTTCTTTTCTTTGTCTTTAAATGGAATTTTCTCTAAAAAACTCTTTTATTAAACTTCAGTATTAAAGAGACGGAGAGCCAATTTACTGTAAATGTAATTAAAGTTGTGTAGAAGTTGTGTAGTTTGTGCATTAAACAGAAAATCAACCACCAAAAAAGGACTTTTAGCTGAATTTTCACAAACATGTTGACATGAGTTTTTATACATTTATATTATAAAAGAGTTTAAAATTTAATTCTAACAACTTGTGAGTCGATAATGACGTTTTTAAAATAGCAAAAATGTTTGTGTTCTCCAGACGTTCACATCGATCTGCAGAACAAATCCAGACCTGAACAGACAAACATGTCGATCAAGCCGTCGACGGTTTTTCTTTCTCGTTCTTTCTTTTTTCTTTACATGATGGAGACGAGAATTGTGACTGAAATAGTTTGACAGCAGAATCATGAATTTATTTCCTGCAGACGTTCACGCTCGGTCCGGTTTGCACAATCAGGACTTTTCCATAAAAATGAAACACTGTCAATTTGCAAATTGATTCTGATAGATTGTCAAACCCGCCATTACCTGTTCTGTAGGAATCTCACTCATCCAAAGCGCTTTCACGGTGAGACGGGGACCGACGGACGGACCATGTAATTGCTCTTGACTGATTTCTTTTGCCTGTAAATCATAATTTATGGATCTAGCTGAAACATTAATAACAGACTACAAAACAGCATCTTGGTACGGAGACGATGCAGAACGGAACTTGGCTTCCATTTGCAAGTGGGATGGTCTGAAGTTGGTATGTTCTCCTTGTGTCTGTATGGGTTTGTACATCACATTTTATTTTAAAAACTCTACATGAAGAATATAATGGATTATATGAATACACACACATGGGCAGTACAGTCGCCTGGCTGTAAGACGTCCCGGGTTCGAGTCACTAAACACTAAATAGTAAAATATAAAAACGTCTAACAGAGACAGTAAAGTGATTTACAAACAGCTTTTTAATTATAAACCTTATAAAATAATTATAAAATCAGTGCAAAATAAACAGAAGCTTATAGACTGATTAAATTGGCTTATGGTGCAGTTTCTATGCCGGAAACCCTTTCTGAAACAACCCTCTTATTTATCCGGGCTTGTGACTGGCACGTGTTCATGCATTTGTGATAAGTGATGATCCAAGGTGTCCACATACTTTCGATTTGGATTGAGAAATGCCGGCCATGGCGAGTGGCCATGTGCATTTCATCGTCTCTCATCAGGCGTTTACGTGGGACGCCTCTTATCCGTCATGATCCAGCACTTGCCCCTTTTTTTTCGCAAATCGTTTTTCGGGGAACCCAATTTTTAAAATTATCTTTAATACCATCTCCTGATCTCTGGGCACACGTTCCCTGAGAACATCTCGACCCCCACCTGGAAGAATGAGAGGATGTGATTGCACCTTAATAGATCAATTTTCTCTTTTTCTCTTCAATTTCTCCACAGATGAAATGATCCAAACATCTCGTCTCATCTGGCTGAGATGTTTCAGCCACTATTGACCCCGGTTCTTCTCGAATAGTAAATATGGAACCGCCGACACAATCGGGGAGAGAAATTCCAGATGTGGCACCAGGTGACTGGAGCAGAACCTGGTGAAACCTCGGGGGGGGGACGAGACTGGACTTGGACATGGACTTGGACCTTCAATTCACTTTATTGATTTCATGACTGAAATCAACACGACTGTGGAAACCTGAACGATGGGCCACAGTTGGCCCCCGGGTTTGGACTTGGATTTGGACGCAACTGAAATAAAGATCGTAATTTTGTGAAAATGATAGAATCACATCATCGTCTCTAAGTTTGTGGTAAAAGAGTAAGAATGGGTTCCCCAGAGTTCTTCAGGGTTCTCCAGAGTTCTCCAGGGTTCTCAGGGGTTCCCCAGGGTTCTTGAGGGCTCTCTGGGGTTCTCCAGGGTTCTCAGGAGTTATCCAGGGTTCCCCAGGGTTCTTCAAAGTTTTACAGAGTTCCCCAGGGTTCACGACGGTTCTCCAGGGTTCCCCAGGGTTCTTGAGGGCACTCTGGGGTTCTCCAGGGTTCCCCAGGGTTCTCAGGGGTTCTCCAGGGTTCCCCAGGGTTCTTCAAAGATTTACAGAGTTCCCCAGGGTTCACGACGGTTCTCAGTGGGTTCTCCAGGGTTCCCCAAAGTTCTCCAGTGTTCCCCAGGGTTCTTCAGGTTTCTTCAGGGTTTTCCAGTGTTCCCCAGGGTTCTTGACAGTTCTCAATGGGTTCCCCAGGATTCCTCAAGGTTCTACAGAGTTCCCCAGGGTTCTCAAGGGTTTTCCAGGATTCTTGGAGGTTCCCCGGGGTTCTCAGGGGTTTTCCATGCTTCTTCAAAGTTTTCCAAAGTTCTCGTGAGTTCAGGATGACTGAACTCGAACCCTGTTGTCATCCGTTGGCGAGTCTCAGACCTTCTGTGCTTCAGGTAGAAGCGATAAACCGTCTCCTTGTACAAACGTCGTGTCCTGGGTGGAAGTGGACACCCGCTGACGAGCAGAAATACAGAAGCACGTCTGGAACCCCTAAAACATCTAGAAGGCAAGGAACATCTGGAACACCGGTCCATGAACGGTGATCCATAGGCGTGATTTAGCGTCTCCAGCAGCACGTTTAGCTTACGCTCTGACATTTGAGACGGCGGTTCATATTTCAGCCGTCCCCGTCTCCACACAGACGAGGTATCGATCCTCATTTCTCCAGAGCAGTGATGATGAGATATAAAAGTCTGGTTTTGGCTGAACAGCGATTACAGAATGTTTTCTGCATGTGCTGGGAGGTTTATAACGAGAAGCTTTGACATTTAGGAGGTTGCTGCAGGATAGAACTTGTCAACACTGGCACAAACACGTCTGCTACCCAGTCTGAGCCTTTTTCACACTGATAACTTAATATCATCACAAATACCACATTCCTGTCCAACTACCCCCCCTTGTTGTTGTTGTTGTTGTTGTTGTTGTTGTTTGTCCGTTTGTTTTTTCTGCTTGTCTGTAGAAGTAGGTTCTGTACATGCCTGATGGATGCGGTTTCGTTTTAATGTGGCACGGTGACGCTCACAAAACGCCACTGATTAAATGGATGCATATCAAACAAGATTTGAACTTTCAAAGAGGGCCGTGGAAGATCGGGAGGGTCTGAGAGGGTCTGAGAGGGTCTGAGAGGGTCTGAGAGGGTCTGAGAGGGTCTGAGAGGGTCTCTGTTATACACCTGCAGTCGTTCGTTGATGAATTGAGCTGCGATTAAGAAGTGAAATAAAAAATAATAATTAAAATAAATTAATTTTTAATCTAATTCAGTTCAGTTAAAAAGTGCTTCAATGGACTCGTGTACTTATCGATGGACTAGTGTACTAATCGATGGACTAGTGTTCTAATCGATGGACTAGTGTACTTATCGATGGACTAGTGTACTTATCGATGGACTAGTGTACTAATCGATGGACTAGTGTACTTATCGATGGACTAGTGTACTTATCGATGGACTAGTATACTTATCGATGGACTAGTGTACTTATCGATGGACTAGTGTACTTATCGATGGACTAATGTAGTAATCGGTGGACTAGTGTACTTATCGATGGACTAGTGTACTTATCGATGGACTAGTATACTTATCGATGGACTAATGTAGTAATCGGTGGACTAGTGTACTTATCGATGGATAATTGTATTTGTTATCATTTATTTATTCTTTATTTATTCGTCTGAGCAGCTATAGGTACAGTAGCAGGTGATGGTCGAATCTTCATCTTTTCATCCTCAGTTTTGAGGACCACACAGACCTGTTCAGCGCCCACCCCCGCAACACTAACCACCC
>JAOTRQ010092201.1:0-10736 GCA_028565875.1 Hoplisoma paleatum
CCAATGGAATTTGTCCGACTAGTAATTTTTTCGGTCGACCAACGAATAATCGATTAATTGCGGTCAGCCCTAATAAATACTATATAATGTAACTATTTCTATATAACCTATAATGTAACTGTGTGTCTGTCATGAATGTAACCAAAGTGTAATCATGACGTTAAAATCCTAATTAAAACAAATTATTATTATCTTTCCATGTCATTTATTACCATTTCATTATAGACTTTATCTTTATCTTTAAGTGACATTTTGAACAATTAAGAGTTAAGAGCTTTCAGGGGCTACTAGCGACCTTAAGTTTTTCTTTTGTCCAGTACCTTAACCACTAAGCCGCCACTGTCAACTTACACTAATCAAATATAACAATATGACTGTTGAAGTGAATAACACTGATCCTCTTAGTGGGTTGGATGTATTCTGAAGCATGTAAATATTTGATGCTTAAAATGGTATAAGGCCAGATTGTGATGACTAGACTACTTGGTCTAAGCATTTCCAAAAGTGCAGCTCTTGTGGGTTGTTCCTATACTGCAGTAGTCAGTATGTCGCAAAAGGGGTCCAACCTACTGAGCTCTTATCGCTGAGATTGCTGAATAAATGAATGCTGGTTCTGATAGAAATGTTAATACACAGTGCATAGAAGTATAGCAGCAAAACGGGGGACCAACACAATATTAGGAAGGTAGTATTCTGTGATCGGTGTAGCGTTCCTACTACAGCATACTGTTAAGCTATTGTTTATTTATCCGGTTACAATTTTGGTTTCATGCTTTGTGATGTTTGATTGTGTTTGACCATACAAACCTTGGCTGCTTTTGTTTAAAGTTAAGGATTCTCCCGGCGCTTGAGCTGGAAAGCTGAGCATCAAAGACAAAATGCTATTCATGTACAGAATCCCACATGCGGACAGTAAAAGGTTTCCCAAGATAGGGTCCTACAGTCGCCCCCCGTTGCCCCCCCCCAAAAGGTCACATTGTTCCTTTCACAAAGCTTAGATGGTTATTTTCTTTTCTCCTTTGTTTCTTGAGCCTCTTCCCAATAAGTATGAACATTCCCTTGGGAATAAAGTAGCGTTTGTCTTAAGGGGCACATGCTCATTCATGCATGAAGCCTCGTGCTAATGTTTGCAAGTTGTTAAAGCTGTTGAAATGACTGTTAGATGTTGACTTTGACATGCTGCACCTGTTAACCCTCTCCGTCTCTGAATCAGCACATAACTCTTTCTGACTGGCCTTGCACTTTCTCTACTGACATCATTTCCCATCCTTATCCTCATTCTAATTGTAACTAGCAATCTAGTCGTTCTTCTTTTCTCTACATTAGACGTATGTGCTTTATTAGTAGAGTCTTCTTTTATAAGTGCCACATTTGGATTGGCCTTTTCTACTCGAGAACTTTTTGTACATTAACTTTAGGAAGGATTTTGAGTTTGGCTGAGAATTCGTTGTTACTTTGCCCTTTGGTTGCTACGTGCACTACAGCCTTATCTAAATCTAAAAGTCTTTCCGTCACTCCTTTCAAGCCCACAACGTTTAGTTGTATTTTCTGGAAATTGATTACCCTTGACCCAGAGTATACGAATATTTAGGACATTTTCTCTGTAATCCATCAAAAGCACCTCTATGACCCCTGTGTGGTCCAGACTTGGCACTACAATGATGCCAAAATGTGACCTTGTTGTGCTTTGTACTGCAGAACTATTGTTCGGATCAATACAGTTTAAACACAGTGGCGTCTTTTTATTAGGAAGATCTGTCTGTAGAACATGGTCTTGTGATAAAGATGTACAACGTGCCCTAAACGAATACGCATCGTCCAATACACGTGGACTGAATGTTGCCAGACTAACACCATGATTTAGAAGGCCAATCAGATCTTGATGTTAAAGCTTCGTAGTGAAAGTCAGCTTTTCTCTTGATGCCTCGGAGCACAGATGTATTAACACTGATACAGTTTAAAATGAAAGATGCATGTCTGGACACATCTGGACTTGTCTCTCTAGTCATTTATTCGGAATTATCCACTATCACTGTTGTGTTTTACCAGAGGGGATGTACTGTTTTTATGTTAGGATGGTCTAAAATATGTTAAGATATACGTCCAGCTAAGGAGGGCGACACGGTGGCTGAGTGGTTACAGCACTGTCGCCTCACAGCAAGAAGTCCCGGGTTCGATCCCGAACTGGGAACTGGGAAAACGGACAATAAACGAATAGATAGAGAGAGATATGTTCAGCTATGATACTGTTATTATAAGCCTTCAACTTTCACTACACAATAAGTTGCTATACACTTGTATTGCTTAAATAAAAGTTCCTGATTCATTTTTGTAACTCTTTCCTCCTCTTTGTTGCTCAGGTAACATCATTGGCTCTGGGATTTTTGTCAGTCCTAAGGGGGTGCTGGAGAATGCTAGCTCGGTGGGCTTGGCACTTATCGTCTGGATCGTCACTGGCATCATCACTGCCATCGGTGCGCTCTGTTATGCTGAGCTGGGAGTCACTATCCCCAAGTCTGGTGGTGACTACTCTTATGTCAAGGACATCTTCGGAGGTCTGGCAGGGTAAGAGAGAGTAACTCGCTCATTATCTTGTCTAAAGTAGAATATATGAATTCCTGTACAGAGAAAATACTTGATATTAGTGTCTATGGTTTTAAAATGGATTGTCAAAACAATACTAGACTGGCGTCCACTTGCAATTTCGTACGGGTCTCAAAAGTCATTTTCAGAACAATGATTTGTACTTTGTCCTTGGACTAGAGGTCATGTAAAAGACATTTTAGCTACACGGATACTTTATCAGTGCTTACTACCACTTGCTAATGCTGACCTTTAAAAGCCTGGCTTGTGAAGCTTTGTGAAGCTTTTTTTTTTTTAAAGAAGGGGTCTGTCCGAACCTAATGTGCTTACCTCATTTATCTCATTTGTGACGATTTTGACTTTGAACTTTAGAAGGACGTTTAATTAGACGCACTACGTGGACGTGAGCTTACGTCTTAAGTTAGACTTAATCCTAAATAAATGACACTCGTAATATTTAACGTTAACAATTGTGAGAATTGTAAAATAAAAACTGTGCCCATTAAATTCAGGGTGAGAACGAACACGAAACCTTTTGTTTGATCAGGCTTTTAAATGCATTATATCAAATATTGTTTAGTAAATTGTAGACATTGTGCTAATGGTCATCTTTATTAGTAAATGGAAATTTTAAATATTTTAATAACGCGTTAGTTGCAGATTGAACTCCTTTTACTTTAAGAATGTTGTTCCATGTGGCTGTTAGTGCCAGGAGTGTGTAGTGTACTAAATGAATTTGTTTGCTAAAACTCTACAAGCCTTATTGTGACTCCATTAGTTACAAACCACCGAGCGTTACAAGCCATCTCCAATCTGCAAGTTCTGTCTGCATGTAGCAGATTTTTTATAAATCCAGAACAAAAGGTCGTATATCCGCCCCACTAATTAGTAAGGTGAAATCATTAGTTTAAATGTATAGAAGTAAAACATCATAGATGGTAGTTCAACATTCATAGTTCATCACGTTTAAGTACCAACTAAGAATATTAAGGATTAACCTGCTGGAATATAAGACATAAATCCATGATGTGGTCAAAGTGATGTCATAATATTGAAAGTGATGTCATAATATTATTTACATCTGTTAGTTTTAGATGTGTGTAAAATCTTATATTCTGATACAAGTTACAGCACTTTGTTTTACAACTGAGCACAAATAAAGTGTGATGACGCTTTATGAATCGTGTATGAAATAACTCCTGCAAACGGCCTCAAATGAAACTACTATGAACATCTCTAGGATGTTATTAATGTTCATAAGAGCCGACGACTTGGTTGGGCCAAATCTGTGTTGATAGTTTGAATTAGAATCTCCAGTAAGCTCATGGTCCATCTGTCTAATCTTGACATCTCGACACGAATCCTTACTGAATGTATCGTCTGTATCACTACGTCATGTTTGTGTGTCCTTGTGCTTGTCTCTCGCAGGTTTTTGAGGTTGTGGATCGCTGTGCTGGTGATCTATCCGACGAACCAGGCCGTCATCGCTCTCACCTTCTCTAACTACGTCTTACAGCCGCTGTTCCCCACCTGCTTCCCCCCTGAGAACGGCCTCCGCTTGCTTGCTGCCATCTGCCTCTGTAAGTCCTGTTGTTCTCGATGGGGGGAGGGGAAGGACGAACACTAGAGGGAAACGGGGAAACCGCATTAAAGATTTGTTTGAATAAGACCAGAACAATGGCACGCTTTCGGCGTTAGCAATGTGAAGCCAGATTTGCTTGAATAAAGAATGTAGATTATTTATTTATGCCAATTTCTAACACTTCAGGCATGAAAAGTAAATATTAAATAGTCCACATTATGAAGACTGACATACATATCTTGTCATAAAATGTTCACCTTTTAAACGTGGTTTTCGTCGAGTTCTCAGGTGATGCAGTGGTAAAACACACTAGCACACCAGAGCTGATATTTTAAAACTTGACCTTTGGAAAACTGTTGGCTGTCATTGTATGGGTGTAAGTATAGGGTGGTCGAAAGCTGAACATGCACTTCTCAAACCTGAATAAATTAGGAATGGATTAAAAATGCAGACATGTTAATCTACCAAAGATCCTGAGAACCTGTGAAATCTTTAAAAAATATTTTAGTAAAATCAACTTTAGAGATTATTTATCTATTCTTGGCGTACACAGTTCAAACCTCTTATGTACACTATATATGTATTTCCACCTGGACAGAAATGAAAACTTTTGAATAACAGAACCCCCCCCCCCACACACACACACACACACCAGATCCTCATTACCTCATCGCAAATTCAACAGTTTACAGACAAGTAAAATGTGTTTGTGATTCGTTGTGCTGTTCTTTTTATTTGTACCAGAAGGTTTTCAGTCGTACGTTTCGTCCACAGCTCTTTCTTATAAAAGGCTGGTGTTGCCATGACAACCCTCTTCATCAAGATCTTCGCACAAAGTTCTGGAAACGTATCTGATTCAGGAACAGATCTGATTTCATGCAGGGACGCTAAAATAGAGAAAACCAACACCACATCACATCTATCGCATCTACTCAATTCTCTTACACCCTGCTCAAGGTGCATCACGTTGTTCAGTGCTACAACAGCTTTTTAAAGCATTTCACCTGCAATGTTGAAATAGTAACGGTGGTCTAGTAATAGGGTGTGTTCAGGTACATTTCTGCTCTATTGCTGTCTTGGTAACTGGAAAACAACGGTGCATCGTTGACTGACTGACTGAAAACAACCTGAGCACATGTCAACAGATGTTCATTACTCTGTCTTGGCAGTGATTTGTGTTGACACGACATGTTCACCCCCACTTTTTACACCATTCAAATAACAATCTGCCAAAATCAGACAGTACCTTGCTATTAAATCGAATGCCAAATAACACACTGTTCGGTTTGGTTCTTATTAGGACCAAAACACACCCATGATTACTTAAGAGAATCGGTACATGCCGTTTTGAGATTGTTCATTTTAAGTACAATGAGCACGTTGTACTTTTGTCGTTGTTATGATAGTGCAGACACACGGATGCACCCTAAATCGAGTGGTGCGGTTGACTGCTTGCCTAAGGATAGCTAAAATGGTGCCGTTGTCTCCATGCAGCTAGACAACAGTAGACGCCTGTGTTAACAGGTACAATTTAATAAATTCAGACAATTTAATCTATTCACTGCATTTTGAGTCGCCTTTTTGATGTACAGTGAACGAACCAGGGGGGTGATGTGGAAGTATTTAGGGATGGTTAAATACCAGATGAGTGGCTGCATTTGGACTGATCTACAGATGGTTTAGTGGTGGATTAGGGAACCCCTACCAGAAGCAAGTTGCAATCGGACGGCCGTGAGATAAGAGACCAAACAAGAGTGGCTTTAGTCGAAAGGAACGGTCGAATATTCCAGAAGGACTAGTGTTCTGTTCAGTGCTGGTTTGTCTAATTTGTATATCGATATCTTGCTAGAACCGCTGATACAAAGTTAAAAACATCTGATTTAACCGATATGGACGTTTTATATATTTGAAAATTGTGCATTTACTTTTGGATACAGTGTGTTGGTGCGAAAAATGAATGCAGAGAATTTGTGGGAAAGAGAGCAAAGCAAAACTTCACACTCGTTTCATAAATATTACAGACTGGTTGTAGACTTGGCGGTGGTGAAATATTAGACATGTAGAGTTTGAGAAGTGAATTCATTACAGATTTGCCTTCATCTATCGTGTGTTATGCGCCGGACATAAACATGCACAACTGCAATGACGCCATACGGACCAAAGTATTTGGTATCCTGACCATGAACTTGTTGAGCATCGCATTTCAAAAACTAATCGTATTCAGATAATTGACCTCAATTTGCTCTCAGAGGAGCAGCTTAAAAGAAGGCATCTCGCAACGCTTTGGGAGTTTGTGGCATTCAGTCAATAGGTCATTTGTATTGCTGGACACTGGCTGGTCAAGAAAACCCTTAACTGATGTAGTTAATTCCATAGCTGTTCTGTTGGGTCTGCTTTGGGGGGGTCTATGCAGGTGGATCATTTTGTAAATACAGTTTTCTACATGAATCTGTATTTAAATCTCCAGCTGCATGTTTTTCCCACTACGACCGTTTGACTAGGCACAACACACTGGTAGTATCCAATAAGCACGTGGATCAGCTAGTACAGAATGTTCCAAGATGTGAACATTTTATTTCCTGCAGTTAAATGTACTTGTCGTTATGCGCTACAGTTTGTCTACGTGTTGATTTTTACTGATTGTGTTGTTTTAGTTTCTATAAAAATCGTCATTTAACCTTTCTACATATATAATAAAGTGTCTTAGTAATCTTCGTATGTTCATTTGACCAGTAGGTCAGTGGGATCAAATCATAGAACTTGTTTGTCACAAAGACGGTATCGCTCGGCTTGACATTGAACGGCTGGAAGTTCTTTGAAGATCTTTACCACGTTGTTTTATGGCCCATATCAGGTACAAGAACCCTAAGCAGGTGAAATGTTTGTATTGCAGCTTTAATTCGTTTGTGGTTTGAAAGAACATCTCGTCCCCCTTCCTTTGTCGAGACCAGAGACTGTTGTTGAGTAGTGAATCTGACCTGGTTTTACCTGTTTGCCTCTGGTACAGGAGGGGTGCTGTTTCAGGAGCCTCGGTGGCGTCTTGTGTTTCTCAAAGTTCTGCCATCAGACAGAATGTGGAATTGCCCCTGGGACTTCACATTCTGGTTTGCTCCGGTAGCAAAGATCGACTCGATTTGGCTTTTTTATTCATGTTTTTGATGGTTTAGAATAATTCATCTGCAAAAATTCTGCATCTATCTTTGGGTTAAACTGTCATGACTCTAAATTAAACGATAAGATTGAATTTTCTTTTTGTCATCTTTTTTGGATTGTGTACACGTTTACTGCGCTGGCCTACAGCACTGTGACCGTGTACGCTTTAAGCAATTGATTGTTTAGGGTTTGCTCCAGAGCCAGTTCAGTACTTGTAGCTTAAAGGTACCAGGTTTGTGAGGCTTGAACTCATAAAACCATGTAGTCTTTTTAATACTGGTCAGATTTATAAACACCATCAAATGTCTGCACTTGAGATATATTAACATGCATTTGTTGTAAATGCTCATATCTTATATTCAGAAGGTGATTCTCATAAAATTGAGCAGAATTTCTATAAGAGACATCCAAATTCTTGGACTAATTGGACTAATGAGCAGTGTGTTTTTATCATGTCGTATGCAGTCTGCTTTCCAAAACCATCGGATGCCAAAACGAGGTGCACAGAACATCCGTTTCTTTTTATGTTTAGCTGTTTGCGGCTCCGGTGTAATTCATCCGGGCCTGTTTATGCCAATAAACACACACAACGGTACATTTCTCTTATATTTACACTTGTTACCTGTTTAAAATCTCTGTCCTTTTAATTAAAACTAAACTTACAGAGGTTCTCATTTATTTCTCCACTGTGGGACTAACAAAGGATGATCTTGATGACTGAACCGGGGGTGGAGGGGGGGGGGGGTCCATGGTCCAGTGATCAAATGCATTTTGCTGTATAAAGCAACATCTTTAGTAAACATAGGCATGCACAGCACATCATTATATTATTTAAAGTGTATTAAATACGGTAATATAAGAAATGTATTTCACACCAAGGAGGATTGGTCTGGTCAGGGTATTTTTTTAATGTTTTTTAGGCACTTGTTTGTTTGCTTTCTGAGCAACTTGTTGGTCTTGAACTCTTGAGATTGTATCTTATAATAAGCACTATCTTAATAAAGCGGGCTTGACTTGAAAAGCATGAACTCATTTTATGCCAGGATTAGAATGATTAACCGCACTTAAAGGTGTAAAGGTGTAAGTTAATTATCAGCTCAGGTTTTATGATTAAGAGCGAACAACATATGCTGTGCGTACAAAGGTTTAGATTTTTTTATTAGTAAGTTTGATTATACTTGATGATTACAGATAGCATCGTCTCTATATGCTGCGACTAAACGTGTGCCATCCAGACGGAGTCGTGTATATGATGTTAGTTCTGATGTGCGACCAGATTCCTTGGTCAGCGTTATTCTTTCTTTATCTGAGCACCGAGATATAAAGAGTTTGTCATGTTTCACATCTGCATTATGGTTTTCCTCAAAGGGCTGTTTGTGAAATATCATGCTGATTTAGCAGCTTGGCTTTTAATTCTTCATCATTCCTTGTTCTTGGCAGCTGAATCAGCATTTATCTGATTAAATGAACACGATCAGCTCGGTGTTTGATGACGAAATGCTAAATTTTACTACCAACAATTTCTCCTTCTAGTGAATTAGAGCCAGTCGTAGCTTCGTGGTTAGGATACAGGACAGGTAATCTAGTTCAATCCGGTTCAAACCTCACCACTGCTAGATGTTGCTATTGGACCTTGAGCAGGGCTTTTATATCTCTGTTGATCAGACTGTGTACTGCAATGAAAGTCACTGCTAAATGCTTTGAACGTAAATGTCGTCAATTGCATTCTGCAGTAAATATAATTGTTCGGATTTTTTTTTGTAGATATGTTTCATTATTATTTCTTGTTATTAAATAATTATTATTATTTTTAGTTAAACACAATGGAACTACTGCTCTCCACTAGTGGCATTTATTTGCATTTCCTGCTCTATTAGATCCGCTACAGTCAAAAGAGAAGTCTGTAAATATAGACGTGCAGTCAACATTCTGATTATCTGTGTGTTGTAGTGTTGCTGACATGGGTGAACTGTGCCAGCGTGCGCTGGGCCACGCGTGTCCAGGATGTGTTCACAGCAGGAAAGCTGTTGGCCCTCATCCTCATCATCATCATGGGTATCGTGCAGATCTGTAAGGGTAAGAGTTGCACCTTTTTATTGCCTTTACCAAACAACCATAAACACACATACTGTGATTTATTAACCTCAACTTTCCTTTTTTTATAGGGGGGATTTGGGGTTTGATTCACATCATTTAAAATTAATCACGAGACTCTGATAAGCAGTAAAATAATCGTGATTTCGTTTGTTTCCTGCACTTTATTGTTCAGCTGAATTGTCCACATTCAGCTCATAATACTGATAGCACATCGTTGGAGAAAGAGTTCAAAGCAACTAAGAATGAAAAGCAGATAAAATTCTGTTTTTAGATCCAGGGCATATAGGGGCATTATCAGGGATTAGCTGAGATTTAAAGTAGATGTGTGTGTGTGTGTGGGGGGGGGGGTGTATTACAGGCTCTATTCCATCCACTCATTTGATCTAGCAGGAGTGAGCGACGGTATCAAATGCTGAATATGAAAAGTAATCTGGAATGCTGGATGTTTTTACTGGTTCCTCATCACTGCTAGTGTGTGTGCGTGTGTGCGCGTGCGTGTGTGTGTGTGTGTGTGTGTGTGTGTGAACTCTAGTCAATCCACGTTTGTATGTAAAAGACCAAACCGCTGCACTGTTTGCTCAGTACATAAACTCACATCCTCTTACCAAATGAGCATCAATCTGGCAGATGCTGCTGTGGTCCAGTGCTCCATTATACCAGCCCAACATTGCTGGAATAGAAGTTCAAATAATCAGCTGGTCCCATTAACCGGTGGTCCAATTAACCAGATACGACTGTAATAAAAAACAAACTTTTTATTACAAAATAACTGAACTCATTTAGAGAGGGATCAGCTTCTCTGTTTATAACCTGACAATGGTTTTGTATTTTGTAAACGGTCATCATTATTTATTTGTTTCTGCAGGAGAATATTATTGGTTGGAACCCGTGAATGCTTTCGAACCTTTTCAGGACTACAATGTCGGTCTGATCGCACTCGCATTTTTACAAGGTTCCTTTGCTTATGGAGGCTGGAACTTCCTGAACTATGTGACTGAGGAGTTGGTGGATCCCTATGTGTAAGCTTCAAACCATTTATTTTATAAACCATTTTAAAGGAATCACATGTACAAAACATAATCTATTTCAAGACCAGCTGGTTTTAAATTGCCCGCTTTTGTTTGTATAATGATAGTTTATGCTTTTCTTTACTTTATACTAGGGTTGCACCGGATATCCGGTTCCGATTTCCGAGTATCCGACCAATTTTAAGCTATCCGATCCAATCCGAAATGAAGCCGCCGTGTCGGATATTCAGTCGGATAATTTGGGGTCGTTAATCGTCACATGATCAGTTCAGTTTCTGTTCAGGAGTTTGTGT
>JAOTRQ010092211.1:0-20830 GCA_028565875.1 Hoplisoma paleatum
ATACTGAATTATCCGTGATAATCACCTAGAAGGTGAAAGATTCGGAGAGATCACTAACGCGCATGCGCAGTCGGAAGGCGCAAATTCATTTGCATAAATTAACATAGAAGCGACTTTGTGGGTGTTTGAAAGTATTTCTGTACGTGACAGCGGGAGTAAATGTCCGAGACTGCCTGAGTAACACGGGGGGAGAATTCTGGGAAAGGAACTTTGACGGAGGAATGATCCAATAAGAAGAGGAAGAGGTTTTAATTCTGCTTTAATTATAATTAAATGCAAGTATTAAATAATAAAATAAGAATTCTTACTAACACTTAAATATACGGTTGTTTCTCTGTGTACATTCTGTATTGTTAAAGTTAATTTACACTAAATAACAATAAATGCATCTCATTTGTCGAGTTTAGACGAGTCCAACATCGAACCGAAGGGACCAGCCCAACATTTGGCTATTCCATTACGTGACGTCATCACTATAGCACTATAGGTAAGTTTCTCTCTACAGTCCATTCAGGTCCAGGTGTGCAGGTCCTCCTCACCTGTACCAGGTATTAAGGGCTGAGATCAGTGTGGGCAGGTATGGAGATGTGTATAGTGTGTTAGTAAAGCAGGTGGAGCAGGACCACACACAGCTGAACAGGCACAAGTAAGTAAGTGTGTGTGTGTGTGTGTGTGTGTGTGTGTGTGTGTTTGTGTGTGTTCCATCACACTGGTTGTAGTTTTTGGACTGGATTATTCTCATCTGGATTATTTGGTTTATTTTGATGTGCAGTCTTTCATCCAGGTAGATAAACACACTAAACTGTTTATAATGTAAATCAGAAAAATACTTCTCATAATGGTTCGACTCGCTGAGAAACACCAACTACTCAATGAAAGTCTTAATAATCTACTATTTAATATCTACTATTTGTTTTTATTTTTAAGTCATTTAATAGTTAAATTATGACGTGCAGTTTCATAGTTTTATAGAGCTTTATAGTGAATTTTAAGCTTGTATATAATTCAGTAAAAGTACAGGGTGTAAAATCTATTTGATTAAAAAGTGTAAACACACAATAAACGACTGAATTACAGGAATGTAACCTCAAAATAACTCTGTACTGTTTACTACGATAACAACTGTTTACACTGCACTTTCTGCTGTATATAATCGGCACGTAATATTAATACCACATCACTGTAAATTTCATAGCAGACAGAACGATTGGCACAGTGGCTTAGTGGACAGCAACAAATCCCGGGTTGGATTCTTTCCTTGTGGAGTTTGCATGTTCTCCCTGCATCTGTGTGCGAGTCAATTTGTGTGATGACCAGTTTCTGATATCAATTCTGACAGAGAGACTTAAACATAAGGATCTAAAAGCTCAATGAATAACTCTTATGATTATTGTTGTATATTTCTTTATTGTATTTATATCTGACATTCTTGGTTAGTAGGAAAGTAGAAGAGATAATTTAATTGTATGTATCTGACTTTCTATAATCTGTGTGTATATCTGTATGTGAGGGAGTATGTGCTCAAGCACAAGAGCTCTGTTGTGTGTCGGTGAGGTGTGAGAGTCCAACATCGGTGTGACGATTTTTTCACTGTGTTTTCTTTTCATGCCCTCGGTGCCCGGGCCAAGTTCAGACCGGCATGTCTTAAATCAAAGCTTACATCGTCCTTTCAGCTCCTCTCAGCACACACACACACACACACACACACACACCATTATCAAAATGCTCCCTCGACCAACTGACCTGCTCGAGTCAGCACGATGTGGACTTGTACTAGGTTCAGTATCACTGCAGGAGCAAGTACTTGGATATAACTCCTGTAAAATGTACTCTGAGTAAATGTTACTGGGTTAGTTTGTTATCAGACGGGGGTGCTGTGTATTTCCTGTGTAGTACAAACAGTACAAATGGATCAAAGTCTTACAATATTCATTTTTAATTCTAATATAATAGAAAAACACGTTGACATGACATTTGAACATTTAGGGATGTGTAACTTTAAAATTCTTGAATTCTAACTTGTTGACTAGACAGATTAGCAGAATTATTGGTGTAACATTTGTCAGCACGTCAAACTTCTGTATGAATCTGTCTGCATGCATGTCTGGGGTCTGTGTGTTGTGTTTCAGGATGAATGGGATTTTCGGGTTGAGGCGGGGGCGAGTCCCGACCCCCTCCAGCTTCAATCGCTACAGTGAGACGCTGGCCTGCAGACAGGAGACCAGCCTGATCCCTCTGAAGGAAGATCTCGCTCTCTGGATCAACAGCATCCTTGGTAACGATCATTAGATTTTTATTCTTCTTATACAAACATACAGTCGTTACAGGACATGAGCCGATGCTGCATGATTGAAAATGGAGGTTAAGGATGAGTAAAATACTCTAAAAGTGAAGATCTGAGTAATCCCATATTATTATTATAGATAAGACATGTATATGTTATACTAGATAGTAGATAATACTTTCATATGTACAGATGATACCTGTGTGTACAGATATATATAATTCTAGAGTATGTATAGATACTATTGCTATATCTACATATATTACCTCTATTCCTATACCTTCTAAATGTATATATGTATATTTTAAAAAGTGCCAAAAAACACATAAAAGTGAAGTTAAATTAAAATATATTTACATTTTACAATTTTTTTTACTAAACTGGCGGCGAAGCTTTAGAGAAATCCCGGAGTCGTTTTGCATACGCTCTGTCAGACTTATTTCCATCCTGGCTTATTCAAAACCTCACAGCCTCAGAACCTTCATCTTCAACACATGTTTGCACACCCCGATCAAACGTCCTGCAGACTTTTCCTCATCCTTGGGAAGTATGAAGGTTTCCACGTTTTGTAGGGTTTCGTTTGTGAGGGTCCTAGTGTGGTACCGATTCTCTGTCGGTCTGTGTAGACGTCTGACTAAAGCAGACCCGTCTCTGTAACTGCAGGGGTGAGCATCACTGCTGAGAACTTCATGGAGCAGCTGGAGACGGGCGTGGTCCTCTGTCAGCTCGCTGAGGAGTTACAGGAGAGAATGAGCCAGGCCTGCAACGATGAGGTGCTCAAACTGAACATAACAGTCAGGAACTCTGAAATTTAACGTAGAGAGATTGACGGACAGACAAGTACAGACAGAAATGTTGATATACGGACAGGCGGATCGAATGGTGCAGATTCATTCAAATATCTAGTATAAAAGATTTAGTAAATAGGAAGGTAGACAGACAGACATATAGACGTACACACAGACAGATAGATACAGACAAACATCAGCCACATAGACAGATAGAAAAGTAGAAAGTAACAAAAGTTAGTAAAGACAGGACCCTCGTTGTTCTTGTTCTCTGGTTGTTTTACAGCCCTTCGTTCGGCGTCTGATTTACTATAAAGCCAACGCCACGCCCGGTTCGTTTTTTGCCCGGGATAATGCAGCAAACTTCCTGTACTGGTGCCGTAAAATCGGGGTGGGGCCGTCACATCTGTTTGAGTCCGACGATCTGGGTGAGTACTGTTCTTAGTACTGAGGTAACTATAATCTATACCCATCATGCAATGAAGTATTTAAAGATATAATAAAGATAATAACATATAATGCCGTATTTGTGTTTATTTACATTGTGAAACCGGGCACTCTCACCCAGGCACTATCATGATGTCACCGTTCTGTCACCGCCGGTGTGTGATGCGTTTTTATCACTTTCAAAATCTAATCTCATTTAAATAATGAATTCTCTGAATGGTTCTGCTGGTGACGGTGATATAGAACCCGCAGACGTGACCTTTCTGTCTCCAGTTTTTTTTTGCCATGCCACCTTTTGTGGTAAGGCCGCTGGGAATAGCTTCTGAATGACTGAATGTTTGATCGAACGATAGGAACAATAGAACCGGCCGAGAGGACGAGGAGAAGGAAGGGAGATCAGGATAAGAGGAAGGAGAAGATTAAATATTCGGAAGGAGATGATAATAAAGTTTCTGAGCATAAAAGAAAATGCGCTGGAACGGGCTCGAATTGTTTTCTTCATGTTTGATGCCCACACGAGCTCTTCAATCCATAAAACCAATTATCCCAAATCAAGTTTCAACACGATTCCACTGTACACAGTTAACAAAATGACCGTCTGAGAACCCTCCCTCAGATTCTGGTCCTGGAGAAAATTCAAAAAACATTTACAATTGGTTGTAGGCCTATAAATGTTTATCAGAAGGTTCCTTAAATTTTATTCTCTCCAGTTTAATCTTTTATCTTTAGTTTACCAAGGTTAGAAGGATGTTTGTATGACGATAGATCTCAAACTAACGTTCCTGCAACCCTCACTAACTACTAGTTATGTAAAAGTTCTTCTAATGTTATGAGCAAACGTTGTGACAGTTGTTCTCACATTAGAACATATATCTTTCAGAACATTTGAAATGTTTAGTTGAGTGTAGCACCTCATCCTCAAACCCCAAACCACCAACCTCCTCAACACCCGCCCGCCCGTCCGCCACCCGTACGAACGATAATAATTGTGCACGATTATTTTCTGCGACCCGCTGTATCTAGTGTCACAACAAACAACGAACCTCACCTTAGTCCTGTGTTTACACCCTATGCAAATCTACCCTGGTAAAAAGAAAAAGAAAAAAGAAGATACACCCCTGTCGAAAATTTGCACGGAAGCACTTAGACAAAGTTGCCGGTCTGAGGAAGCAGAGATGGACGTGTTCGGAAAGGTTAGATGTGAAGAACATCATAACCACTGTAACATGGAGTTACGAGCGGAGTTGTGGGGGATCTGATGAAATGAGTATTCTAAATTTGAAGAAAAGTAAAGCAAATATTGTAAATAAATGTGTGTAAGTAAAATCAATCAATCGATTTATGCTTTATTGTTTAAGTATTAAATTATATAATTTATCTAACATAAAGTTCTTTGAGATTCAGCCAACAATCAATTTTAACATTCTAGTCTAAAACCTATTTTAAAAAGAAGCCTTGACATTTTTTATATATTTATTTATTTATTTGTTCCTCACAGTTCTTCACAGACATCCCAAGGAGGTATGCCTGTGCCTCATGCAGCTCGGGAGGATTGCATCCAAGTGAGATCAGTTCTGTTAATAAACTTTGATATTTATTTTCCATGGTTATCGAATTATGTGCAGTTCCTTGGAAAGCATGAACAAGTTTTTTAGATCTATTATAATCAATTCTTAGAGACTCGACATCTAAGGTGTCGCTGTTGTTCAAGTTTCACTCATGACCGGAATCGTCTCACAGGTACGGAGTCGATCCACCAGGACTGGTTCAACTGGAGAGGGAGATTGAGAAAGAAGAAAACGGTTCTTTGTCTCCAGTCCACTCGTCTCCCCCGGATTCACCGCCACTAGATCCAAGCTCCTTCTTTCACCTGAACTCGGCCCCACCGTCAGATGCTGGTGCCTCCATCCCTGAAATTCAAGAGGTTGAGCTAGAACCTGACCCAGAACTGGAACCCGTGTCTGGCCCAGAACCTGAGACTGAAGCAGAACCCGAGCTTGATACTGAATGTGAGCCAGAACTGGAACCAGAACCAGAGCCTGAGGTGGAACCTGAGCCAGAACCAGAGCCTGAGGTGGAACCGGAGACTGTACTGGAACCTGAGCCAGAACCAGAGCCTGAGGTGGAACCTGAGCCAGAACCAGAGCCTGAGGTGGAACCTGAGCCAGAACCAGAGCCTGAGGTGGAACATAAGCCAGAACCGGAGCCTGAGGTGGAACCGGAGACTGTACTGGAACCTGAGCCAGAGCCTGAGGTGGAACCTGAGCCAGAACCAGAGCCGGAGGTGGAACCTGAGCCAGAACCGGAGACTAAACTGGAACCTGAACCAGAGCTTGAAGTGGAACCTGAGCCCGAACAGGAGACTGAACTAGAACCTGAGCCTAATATTGCACTTGAGCCAGACCTGAAACCTGAAGCTGAACCTGAGACTGCTGAAGAGGAACCGGAACCAGAACCTGAACCGAAACCCATTCCTAAACCACAACCAGCATTGCAGAGTCAAACATCACTTGTTGTACCTCCGATATATCGACCGACTAAATCCAGCGTGAAAAAGAGTCCAGACGTCCTCTTGGATGAGCTAGTAAGTAAAAAACTTGGATTAAGTATCATGTTAGGTCATCATTTTATGTTTTATTAATCTCAGCCAGAAACTCAGTGGTGCCAGACATGCTGGATTAAGAGCGTCAGTGATTTTTACACAAGCTCATCTCTCGGGATCACAAAATGGTGCGAAACACATAAACGATGGCGGTTCTGTTCACACCGCGGCGTTAGTCAAACCTGAGATGAAACGTTTCTCTGAATACACAGCAGAGCGAACGTTATGTCCAGTCGAAGCTAAACGAAAGTGTGGTGGTGTTAGCCTCGGGTAAAGTTTGTTCTTGTTTGTTTGTTTGTTTAGGTGAATCAGACGTCAGAAGATCCACCGTGTACGTGTGCAGGAAAGTTCTGCATCGAGAAACAGCCGAAAGGTCGCTACCGCATGGGCGATAAAATGCTCTATGTGAGGGTAAGAACTTCTGCCTCTCTTTTTTTGATTAACACTTTATTTGTAACGGAACATAATAAGCGTCACAGTGTGGCTGTTCGTAAAGGTGAAGTCGACCCAATAACACGGTAACGGTTCTTGTCCGTCACCATTAGCAGTTCCCAGCAGCAGACTGGCTATACGATTCGACTGCTTCTTCTTAAAATCCCTTGTTACAAGTCGTGTTCATCGACTTTTAACTACAAAATAAAAATATTTCTCTGATATTTCACCACCGTGATGGTTTTTTTGATACCCTGGACCCCACTGGAAGGTGAGAGTTGGAGTCTGGGTTGCTTGGTAACATGAAGAAAAGCTTCACAGCTTTTCAATAACAGAAAAAAGAGAGCGAGACAGACAGACAGACACACAGAGAGAGAGAGAGACGGATGAAATCAGGCAAACAATATCTCTCCTAAAGGAAACAATAATAATTTATATTAATAATAATGATAATGCACATGTTTCTATTGGAGTGTGAATAGTAGAGATGCTGAAAACACAAAGGTTTGGCTCACAGACATCAGATGCTGATTTCTGCTTCGTTAAAGCTTTAACGAGAACAGAAAAACACTTCAGATCAGATCTAACGGCGGTTCTGCTTTTGATCATTACGTGCTCCGTTACTTTTAATGGACGACTCTTGTTTAAACACGACGACGTCCCGATTCGGTCACCAGGGTCGCTAAATGAGGCCGTTCTGGTGGTCTTGATTTCGGCACATTGATGATAGATGTAAATGATTTTGCTCCTCACTTTGTTAGAATGAGTTTAAATAACAGTCAAAGTTTACTCTTTGTGTCTTTTTGTATTTCCATTCGGGTCTCTACTGTGCCTGTAAACACTTCTAAATACTTCTAAATACGGCCCGGGTTTAGGTGGGGTGGCGTAGTGCTCGACTTTATGATATAGGGTCCCGGCGTCGCTCTTGTGTAAGATACCTTAAATAGAAAGTATTCACAGCCTGTGTGTGTACGTGTGTACATGTATGTCCGTGTGTGTGTGTGGGGGGGGGGGTTCTGATGGGGTTTTGAATGGAGTCTCGACTTGAAAGATGTCGGTCCATTAGTTCATCACGGTGTTTCATTCAGACGTGAGTATGAGGGCAATTTCATCAGGAAGCGTCTCTGATGTTTCGATACAAAGAGAAGCTCGGCGCTCATCATATTCATAACAGTCATAAAGTAACGTGACGCACATCTCAAGACCAAATGTGGAGCGAGTTCTACCACTATCTGATCGTTCTATCTGATCACTTTGTATAAAGCGTAAACCGAGTTCCTTTCCTTAACAGAAAGGGGGCGCTGTGCCTCTCCTGTGTAATACAAGTAGGACGATTCTTTTCGTTTTTAATGCTAATATAACAGAGCAACATGATGTGATATTATTGCAGCGATGGCTTAGTGGCTCACGTTAGAGATCAGAAACTCGCCACTTCAAGTCCCTCTACTACCAAGTTGCCACTGTTGGGCCCCTGAGCGAGGCCCGGACATGATATCAATAGCGAGTGTGTTTCTTTATTCACGAAATGACTTTTAGCATATCATTTCCTTATCAAATTTCCCTCTCTGGAGACGTGATGTTTTTAACACGTCTACATACACGTACACAACACAAACATCATGTAAACATTCCAAAATGAAACCAACACAGCTCAACATCATCATGACACGCGACAGACAGACAGACAGATAAGTAGATATATAGAGATGCCATTGTTCGATTGAGAGCTGGATGGACTTACTGACAGACAGACAGGTGGGTAGGTAGATGAGTAGGCAGACAGACCGATACATAAATAGACAGACAAATAGCTAGACAGACACGTAGATAGAGAGACAGACAGGACGGTACTTTGTAGATCCTCGATGAGATTTACTTGTTTATTGTTTGATTGTGAGCGAGTTTCTTGGTTGAATAATAGTTAAACATTGAGTTTAGTTACAGAGTTTAGACTCAGACTCCTGATTTAGAATCTCGGCTCGGCTGTGCTAGGATAAAGAGCTTTAGTTTCTAATCTGCGCGTATTAAGCGATTGACCGAGTGTAGACTGACATCTAGCGGCAGAGGTTAGAACTGCATCTTTTTCTGACGTAGATAACACTAAATGAGACAGGGAGGACAATGAGAGCTGGTTTATGATGAAATGCTGAGATAAAAAAGAACTTTATGACTAGATGATGTTCTAAATGTGCACACACCATCCCTGCTGCCAGGACACCGCGTTCCTCAGTCCTCTCCAGAGACGACAGCAAGAAAACGCAGATAGTTCAGGATTTCAATTAATTTAATGAAGGGGCGGATTATAGAAACAGGTATCTGCAGTGTGAGAGCAAAACATTTTTTATTTATGTACACGTAGTAAAACTGAAATTATGCCATGATCGAATAAAGAAAGGGAGCGAACCTTATTTTGTATATAAATATGTCATAACATATAAATACATACTTGTGTATATATAATAACACAATATATAAGTAATATAAATACTATAGATTACGACATTAATACCAATACAATAAAAGCAGAGTTTGGAATAATATATTGTTGAAATTAATTGTATATGATTAAAGATGGATGTACAGTATATTAAGCATATATATATATGTAAATGTGTATATGTAAATATGTAAATTTATAAGTGGATCCAATATATATTTAATATTTTTTAGAGTGCCATTATTTTACATAAGCAGGTTTCCTTAACATCCTGAGCCTAAGATTGAATGGATTTGGGTTCCGGGGGTGTTTGAGAACCCCTGCTTTATGATATTGATTTCAGGTTCGACATCCCAGACGTGTTAATCAGATTAGTAACAGCTGAGACACGCCCGACCTGGCACGTGTGTGTAAATCCATCTGTAAGGATGCACAGGAGGCCACCGGTGGGCGGGTGGGAGCTTGGCGGCGGTGGGGTGGGGATGGGGGTATGAGGGTGTCGAAGGGGTGGGTGCTTTGGTGTTATTGGCAAATAAATCCGCTTGTACTACCAGCAGTGGAACAGATTACTAATGAAGGGGTTAGGGCTGAGAGAGGGGCGAGACGAGGGCCTCCAGCCGGATGCCTCAGGGGAGACGGGGACATTGGTTCTCTCTCATTTTAGAGGTTTTATATCGTCTCTGTGACCTCACAGAGCGGCCCAAAAGAGAAAAGCACCAAGAGACATGAAATCAAAACGATAATTCATCATCAGATATGATCTAAAGCCGTTTAGTACAAGTGTCTGTTAACATTAAAGACCTTAAAGGGGTTTTAAATCCCTAAAATCACCCGTAACTCTTCTTTACATAGAAAATAACCCTTAGATAATCCATAGCAACCCTGAATGTTCTCTTAACTATTGAATCCCCCCCTTAATTAATCCCTTAAACTGTTCAGTATTATAAAATAAAAATCTTTAATGCTTGATTACATCAGAATTCTATTTAGTTTAAAAGATTTATTAGATTTTATATTGTTCATCCAAAAGAAAACATTTTGCACTTCGCTCCAGTTTCTTTGTTTCTTGTTTGGTTGTTTGTCTGGCAAGGTGTGGTTGTTATATATGCATGTGCGTGTGTGTGTGTGTGTGTGTGTGTGTGTGTGTGTGTGTAGGATTAGTCTTGGGTTGGTGCTCAGCTGCTACTATGAGCCAGAATTTCATTACCCTTAATGAGATTGTGGCTCTATTCAGCTTCTCACTCTTTCTGTCTCACATTTTTTTGTGAGCGTAATGAGCTGCCAACGTGCAGTGTGCATGTGCGTGTGTGTGTATGTATTTGTGTGTGCTTAATCTAAAGAGCTAAAGAATAAATGCTTCTGTCCAACCTCTGGGATCTGACATTTCCGAACACTAACAGGTGAAGTGATTAACACTGAGGGTCCCTGTGCGAGGCCCCTAACCATCAATTGTTCAACTTCATGATCAGTCATAACACGACGTACACGACGCATTTCTCACAATCCCCTGTCAAAAACAAAGCAACAAGCTCACCTGTGCAGGTCTGAGAATGTATCAGTGGAACTTATTGTTTTAATTTTATCACCATTTTATCCAGGCATTTTTGAGGCACTTTTCAAATAGCAAATCTCGTGGACCTCGAGGCAGCCATCTTAAACTTAAAAGAGGTACATAGAGTGCAGGCTCCGATCTGACATCTCTGTCTGTGTCTTCTCCAGATGCTGAACGATAAACACGTGATGGTCCGTATCGGCGGCGGCTGGGAGACGTTGACGAACTACCTGCTGAAACACGACCCCTGCCGAGCACCTCAACTCAAACCCAGCAGGTCCAGCATCAGATCACCCCTCACCAAACAGATGACAGGGGACGGGTACATGAACAGAGGGACCCCGGCACGGCTCCGAAAACAGATCTCACACCCCTGATCCACACACACGCTGCGTGTGTGTCCCTTACTCCTAGTAAATCTTACATGCTTGTACTTACTACTTTAACCTAACGTAACTTTTAGTCCTTTTACTTAAGTAGAATATTTTAGTACTCCTTCCAACTCTGGTTTTTAATACAGATAAATTATTATTTTACACGGCCTGGGATTAAAGGATCCACCAGAATGGTACCTCTCCATGTCCCGGTGATCCAGTGATCTGGTGGAACACTGCACTAACCAAGTTAAGTTAGCTACCTTTAGATGGGTAACAAGTGTTTCTTGTTCACTAGACCTTCACTACAAACCGAACCGCATGTATAAGACCTCTAAATAAAATAGAATAGAATTACATAACTTACCGTCCATGTCAAAGATTCAGCTGAAACATGTACACAGATCAAAACATATAGTGGTCGCGTAGTACATAATCATCTATGTATGTTCTATGTAACACCGAAGGAGACTTTGTCTGACGTTTTAGAGCGTCGCGTCGTTTCATTGGTTCAAATGATGAATGATTGGCCTTATAATAGAACGGCCTAATACACCCCTTTATAATGAGACGGTTCCCTGCATAGGCACCAAGACTTTAAGGAGAGTATTTCAGTCATATAATATGTGTTTGTTCTATTTGTGAAGGGGTCGGGAGGTCTGGATCGATTCTATTTTCATTATTTCTGGTGGGAGGAATATATAATATATATAAATATAAACATACAAACATTTAGACTTAATTATATTATTTAGATTATATCGCTGTATAGAGGAAAATCTTTATTTCATAATGAACAGATCAACACTGTATGGTTCAATAATGCATTCGTTTAATTGTGGACTTATAGACACTTGTTAATGATACAAAGTCAAATCTGTACACGGATCTTTTTATACACACAGTTGCATATTATGTACACGTCGTTTCCTGAAAATAAAGATCGTCCACATCGTATTTAAAAAAAACGAACACGAGTCATTAAATACAACGAGAAATCATTTCGTATCCAGTCATGCACAAACGTCTCTGTGCTCTTCTTCTGCTGAACCAAAACGTTATGCTACTGTCGCACGTCTTGTGCTTCGTATGAAGGAAAAGTCGACTGTATCGAGTTCAAATGAAAATAGTACTCGACCTTCGTCCACCTCGTGCGCACGTGTGTGTGTGTGCGTGGGCTTATGAGCAATGTTATTTGGTTGTACATGTTTGGTCGAGTGTTCAAACATGTAACCGGATTGTGTACAGCGGTAACTTATAACGGTTGAGTTTTAAGGTCGAGCTGTTTACATCACACACGATGATTTGAGGTTACAAGGTACCGCTGTAGGCCTACAATACTTCATTCTGCAGAACACTGTGCTTTATGTGTGAAAAATAAATCATATATTTAAATAAAAGCATCAGGTGGGACCGAGATGTGGATTATCTTCTGTACAAACCAGAAATCCTCCAGAATGTAGTCGAGTTCCCTGAGCCGTAATCTGTTTATCACACACGGATACAGAAACGGTGACGAGTTCGCCGTCGTGATTTCCATCCTGTGTATCTGTAACATACACCACATGGACCAAAACAATCTGGACACTTGAGCATCAGCTTGAGATCGACCAGCTACGCCTCTTTTGCCAACCACCTAGTGCCCATCGCTGCCAATCTCTCTGCGCCAGGACACGGACGGACTAAAAGGGGAAGGTGTGCCAGTAAATGTGTTTGCCACGGTTTGCGCGGTCAAGTGTTCACATGGTTTTGACAATCTAGTGTATGTGCTGAGGTGATGTAAAGGTTACAGAACATTCATGCCGATATAAATAGAAGCTATTCACGATTACGATAAGACTAACGATAAAACGTTCAAGTTTTTAGGGAACTATATAACGCCACGCCACGTTTGTATCGCAAATAGATAAATACGATCCCCCATTTCAATAGCGGATTTTGGGTTTCATTTGTGGGGTCATGAACACAACATTAATTCAGAGTCACGATCTAAGCCTACGACTACAGTGTTACTCACTATACCCTCGTTCGTACACCGTGCCCGATTCGTCCGACGTGATCGACGTTAAACGTGGCCACTGTCTCATTCTTTCATTCTCTCTCTCTTCAGTCCATGTTTTCTGCTCTGATTCTACACTACACTGTACACACTGCCAGTCTATGTAAGGGACTATCTAAACCAAATAAAGAGTGATGGGCCACATGACCTGGCCTCCACGATCACCTGACTTAAGGTTAATTGGCGATGCTGAAATTGTTCGGTGTGTGCGTCTCTGTGCCCCGCAACAGACTGGTGGATAATGTAATGTAACGATGATGTCAACGATATTACAATCTGATCATCAAATGAACTCTGGCGCCTCTGTTGGACAGTTCTGGAACTAGGTCATGAGAAATATGCCCCAATAGAAGATTGTTTTTGGATCGAATATTGATATTAGATGAAATTAATGAAGTATAAATATCGCTTTACTCGTATTGATGAGCACGAGGAAGATGAATGAGAGTTCCGGGCGACACGAACCCGACACCACTCGGTTCGGATCATCTGAACAAGGTGAGCGCGGTGTTCATACATCTCGGGTTTCCTAGATGTACATCAAATGTAGAAATTTTCAGTTCGCTAAGCTTGGAGATAAGAAACATGGCTTCCAGATAAATGTGTGTCGTTCCCTGCTGTCGTTAAGAGCACCGTTTAGAAATGAATCTGAACTGTGTGTGCTTGTGTTTACATGTTTACTCGAAATAGGTTCCATCATGGTTGTAACCCCGAAGCTCTCGTCCTGGCAGAGACACCATCTTGGTAAGTTCAGATCCAGATGTTCGGTGTACGCCGGGTTCGTCAGACGGTGCCGTTCTCGTTCCGGGGTTTGTGGACGGCGCTGCGGGTCAGAGGCCCACTCAGGGACGGCGCCAAGGTGCACAGGAACCCGGCCAGCAACGTGAGGCCCAGCCCACCCCAGGCACAGAACATGGACCAGCCGTAGCCGTGGCTGATGTCCTCGGGAAGGCCGTACAGGTATCGAGGGAACCGAGAGAGCTCGAAGTTGATCCCCGCCACACACGTGCACAGAGAGATGATGCAGCAGGTGCCTGGACACAGCCAGGGTGTAGGTAAAGGTACGGTTAAAAAAATATTAATGTAATGTTAGAGTTACAAACTTTAATACGTCTATGACTGGGGTTCGGGCTCTTGCTGAGGGGCTTGCAACTTTAACCTCTAAGCCATCACTCATGGACATTTTATCTTCGTTAGCATACGTGAAACGTACGTCACAAGGACTGCTGAGCGTTAGCCTGTTCCAACACCTTTTAAATTACGATTTGTCTCCACCTAGTGGACATTTAAAGTAATTCCGTTATCTCAGGTTAGAAAGCGAAACGGTTGTTTAGAGAATACTACAGGCTTTCTGTGTAGTTTGCAAGTTCCTACCACAGTCCAAAGATATGCAGTCAGGTTAATTGAAGTCAAACTATTTAGCTATATAATAAATAATATTATTAAGGCGCTGCTGATCACGTCATGTTAAGTTTATTTGTTTCAATTATAAGTGTTAATAGTATTCGTGATTTCTGTAATCCACTGCTTAAACTATAGATCAATCCCCCAGGAATTAATATCAAAAGAATAATTATTTTTAGTAATTATTAAACTTTATGAAACCAAAGTGATATTTAAATGCACCTAAGCGTTAAAGCTAGAAGTTGTAGTTGCATAGACTTCCCACTAGATGGCGACAAGGTACGTACTTCTAGGTTTAACTGCACGAACAACCTCATCCTCAACCTAATACAATGATTATTTTAATTTCATGGTTCAAAATTACAGACTACTCAGTAAACACTACACACTTGTAACTGGAGATGTTTTGAGATGTATTGATACACGGACACGTCTCCTGTACACTCACCACCCATGAGGAAAAGAAGTCCAGCCACGTACTGCATGAGATCATGCTGCTGGAGGCAGCCCAGCACCCCGATGACCCAGCCGAACAGAACGATGGAGACAGCCATCCCCACGAATCCCGCCGTCATTCTCCTCAGATCTACAAATCCACACGGACAGAATACTAAAGTAAGTACTCAAAATGTCAGGTAAAATTTACTCTGAGTAAACGTTGAGTTCAGAGTGAATCAAAATCTCACAATAAATCATTGTTAATTCTAATAAAATGTCGATATGACATTCAGATATTCAGTGATGTTTCTATACTCTAGAGCTCAGAGCTTCACAATCGGCGGCTCCCATTCTTCAGTAAAGAAAAAGTACAGCTTATAAAATCTACTATGACTAGTAGGTTTTTCTAACTTACGCAGGGCGTGCCACTCGTCCTGGCGGATGGTTTTGGTGATGTTGACCGGCAGGTTTTGTGGCAGAACGGAGGAGGTGTAGTGATACGTTATAGGGGAGCATCTCTGGATAAGACCTACAGGGACAGAAATAGACATGAACACTGAATCTTAGCAGAATTGTTTTTATAGATGTGTGTACATCAGAACCAGGTCAGATCTGCTGTTGTTTTTTTCAGGTTTCAATGTGTTTGGGTGATCAGAGTTTCCATCTCTCTGAAGGTTTCTGGTTCTTTGATGTCTACTAGAGTTATAATGTCTACTGTATTGTTTTGGGTTCTCGAAGCTTTAGCTGTTGTACAATTTATACCACAAGTCTCACAGAAACTCTTCCAGGTGAAGTGCGGAAGCGTGACAAGGTGATGCATGAATAATAGAAAAAGGAAGTGCCAGACATTAACATGCCAGCATACAGAGAGAGATCAAATGAGACACTCTTAAGTGTCAATGATCTGGTCCAAATCTGGTCGATGAGGCGCATAAAAGTGCAAACGATAACCCAACAAATCTGGCACGCTTGATAAATAAAACCCAGTTTGAGGCTCATGGACTGGCATCCGTATAGATAATTCTTATACATTACCCCCTACAAACGAATCGTGTCATTAACACTAATCACAAAGGAAGCAGTCGCTTCTGCTCCATGATCAAGCGATGGCCGCGGTTAAGCGTTCAAAAGTCCCGCCCCTTCTGTTACGCCGGTATAATGGCGGCGGTTTAGTTTGCGTCCTGTAACGCAAATCCTCAACACTCAATCATGTTTCTTTCAGTGAGTATTTCAGAGACGTGTCGCTCGGTCGCACTAGAACACGGCGTCATTTGGTTCTGCTGCCAGCAGCCAGACAAAAAACTGCTGGACTGAAAAAGAAATCACACAAACATTTTACCAATTCATGCTGTAATACTTATATAGACTTATTATTAATAATACGAGCATGGGACACATTAACAGCTTTCACAAACATCCTCTTGGGTACAATTAGAACTGAAAGCATCTCTTTTTAAAATTGGGGAATAAATTGGGGCTGAGACGAGGTGGCATGCAGACTGACTGTAAATCTGTTGCTATTTCGGGTTAAATTATGAGCGTCTGTCGCTGTAGCGGGTTTCACACTGAATGTCAAATCAGCTGCGTCTCCTTTTTCATATCTATAGTTGTCGTGCTTGTTTTAGAACGTTTAGAACGTTTATCTTTAGTCACAGTCAGTCAGAATCCATCCATTATCTGGTGTCACCTGTAATAATACACTAAACACCTGAGCCGGTGTGTCGCAAGGCACAGAGACAAACACACATATCAATTTTAGTACCTGTAAATAACCTGACTGTATGTTTTTGGACTGTGGGAGGACAGCGGTGTACCCACAGGCAACCCACATAGACACGGGGAGGATACGCAAACTCCACACAGAAAGCTCCGGACGGCCCTATACGGTGTACCTTGTACCTATGGCCCATACACTTTATTCTTTACATACTCAGAGACACCGTAATGTAAGTCATACCGCAATGTAATTCACAGTGACGACGCTAGAGGGCGCATTCCTGTTTACTCTCCGCATTCCTGTTTACCCTCCAATTTCGATTCCCTGTCGTTGTAGATTTTAGCCGAGGAAACAACGAATGTCTGATCGTAAACAAAAAGCCGAACACGATCCAATGTGCTTTATCATCATTATATAACCTTAAGAGAGTGAGACAGGTAAATATGACAGAATTATAACTCTAGTGCTCCATCCTCGTTTCATTATTTATGGCATCCATACGGCTACTAAGCAGCTCCGTGTACATTTAATGAGCAAATTAGCATTGACATTTGACTGGTGTGTGTGTGTGTGTGTGTGTGTGTGTGTGTATGACCAGCCGCACGAGGATTAGCAAGTGTCATCTTTCTCCTTTGGGGCGATATTTGCACTTAATTATTTTTATCGGATTAAAACCAAACGCTCTTAAATTTGTGGCACATTTTCTTTTCTTGATCTTTTTCCCGAGCCTGCGATGAGTAAAACTGTCCAGCAGAGGCGCTGTGCTCCATCCGAATCTCAGACTGTATAGTTTTAACACAAATGACTGTCGTTAGAACGATGACATCGGTTAACCAGTTAATGATTTATTTTTCTTCTCATCATTATCAGTCCCGTCTGAAAACCCAAGCGCTCAATGACTAGACCGATAAGAAGCAATCGGTGAGCCACCGTGCATCGATAAATCATTCATTATTCATCCGTGATGGATACGCCGAGAGACCTGATGTCACGTCTGGACAGAAGCAAATGTACAGTGCACAGACTTAATAATAAATAATATACATAATGATGATAGTCAAACACCTTTGATGATATCCACAGGTCCTGCACGCTTAATCATATCTGGACTGGTCCACAAAACATCTTTCATTGTTATAGCTGCAAAGTTCATCCTAAATAGAATTAAATAGAACGTCTTTATTTATGTGCGTTAGTTTGCCTACAATGAAACTCTCTCTCTTGGCGTATCCCAACTATCTTATGGCATTTGTGGTCGGAGCGCTATGCGGTCGATCAGCCATCGTACAGCGCCCCCTAGAGCAGACAGACAAAGGTAAGTGTCTACTCTCAAGGACCCAAGAGTGGACATGTAGCAGAGCCTGGATTTGGATCTGTACCTACTAGGTTATCTTCTAGAAGAACTGGAACCTATTGACCGTATTTTATCGCATTAATGTTGATTTACGAACAATTTTCGGTCCCATGTTGCTCACAAGATTATTCAAATTATGATGACGTGTTTAAACAATTCTCCCGGGGTGGCCTGGGTTTACCCCGGGTGCTCTGGTTTCCTCCCGCAGTCCAAAAACACGCAGGTAACGCCATTCCACGATACGATCGATCTTAAACAGTTCACTGTTAAGTGAATCGATTCTTCACAACGCTTTGTGAATCGATACATCCCGATTTAGGGAAGTTCGGTTCGCTGGTTTGACCCGTTCTGGGTTGTTGTTTGTGTGATTATCACGATTATTGCATGCTGACTCAATGGCTCAGGGTCCTGGTCGAGGGCCCGATCCCCGGGTGAGACCGTCCGGGTGCGTTTCGTGTGCAGTTCGCCGTGCCTGTGTGGGTTTCCTCCGGATGCTCCGGTCGCCTCCCACGTCGGGTTAATCGGTACCCTTTTGGACAAACAGACCCGGTGCTCAGTAGCGCCGGTGTTCCAAGCCTGGATAAATAGGGAGGCTAGGAAAAGCTCAGACAACGTTACAGCGGACGACCTACCTATTTATCCGGGCTCGGGACGGACACTACAATGCACTACAAGGCTGTGAATCCAAGCGGCCGGGTACCTGGGAGAACATGCTCACCACGCAGAAAGTACCCGGGCGGGTTAAACGGTCGGTACCTTTGAAGATGAGCTTATCGGTCTCTAGATCGAATCCTTCTCGGTGGCATTTCCTCCACAGACCGGACACCGTGGAGTTAAAGCGGCGGCTGCAGTGCGACTCCATGGCGGCCGGTACCGCCGCCAGGTGCCTCCGTTCACGGGCCGGAGCGCCGATCCTCCGGGGCATCTTGAGAGGCAGGCTGGGGCTGGAGATGGAAATGTATCCCGGGTCGTTGCGGTTGCCCGCGTAGCTCTTGCAGCGTTCCCGGTGCCGCCGGGCGTCCGTCTCGTACCAGTAGTCGGTACAAATGGCCACGGCGAGCAGACACAGAGATCCGAGAGCCAGGACCAGGCCCGCGGCGGTCAGCAGCCGAGCCGCGGCCGCCATCTTCCTATTCGATCCCGATCAGACGAAGCTCGGATCTTCCTCCGGCACACCGAACATGTTCGATCCCGAGAACCGAGAAGCGAAGCCCCGGGTGATTTTATTCCGAGCGCCGAGCGCACCGACGCGCCTCCGATTCCTGCTGGCGGCCGGTGAGAGGAGGATGCTGAGCGCTGCACCGTGGAACAGATGGAGTGTGTGTGTGTGTGTGTGTGTGTGTGTGTGTGTGTGTGTTCGACACACACACACACTGTTAACGGATGTAAGAGGTTCACGATGCTGCCAATTTTAACCCTCCGACACCGATGCGACACTTTTAATATATAAATTATATTTAAAAGATGCATTTAACATCATTCACGTGATTTTAACTCTCCACAGTTCATTTTCATTTAAGCATTTGATCTAAAGCGACTCAGAACTGAACACCTGAACACATTCTGAGCCATTAGGGCACATGTGTCAAACACAAGGCCCGGGGGCCAAATGTGGCCCGCAAGAGCTTAAATGATCTGATTTGACTTGGTTACTATTAGTTACTTTTATAGTCTTACAGTTACATCTAAGACCTTTGAGGGCAACCGTTATGCTGATGTGGCCCTCTGGAAAAAATGAGTTTGACACCCCTGAATTAAGGGGTATTTAGGGGGCTCGAACATGCGACCTTCTGGTCTATAGCCATCATCACTGTTAATCAGGTAATCGTGTGCTTATTAATCAGCTCAAAGGTCTAAAAAAAGTTCTAATTTCATGAATGTAAGTGTGAGGATTTTTCTCTGGCTTTCCCGTTAAATGGCAGAGGATGTCATATCTTTTAGGCCTGGTTTGTACCTACCTCAGAAATAAAAGCCCATTCGTTGTTTAATTTTTGTATTATTGTCGGTACATCGTTACGGCTCAGAACATTCAAATAAGCGCTTCATGCGAACTATAAACCGTTTATGAGTTTATTCGCAGATGTTGAAGGTGTCTGGGGTTCAGTGCTGGAAATCTACCGCCGCCGTACTTCACTGTGGGCTCGAGGTACTTTCCTTGTCTCCGTTCTGTTAAAAGAAGCATGAAGTCTTTTCTTCTTAGATCTATGTGGGTAGCATCGTCACCTCTGCAACTTGTAGGCGAATGCACTGTGGTGTCCGTCTTAAGCCGGGATAAATAGGAAAGTCGCAGGAAGACTAGAATGTCGATGGAAGATGGTTTCTCTTTCGGCCCAGTTCCACTAAGCCCAGCGAGCGATCTTTGGGCAGCTCCCGGAGTACGGCGACTCTTCAGGGAGTCGAATGCGCAGAGCTGGGTTTGCCAAGCGGACCGTGTCGAATGTTGACGAGTGCGAATGCACGGTCCATGCCACCCCCCTGCTTCCCATATGACAGTTCAGGCCCTGGCTGTGCACGACAAATGTTTTCCTGCAATCTGCAAACACACCACATTCATGCAAACGGACGCCAGGAAGGAAACGAGCGCTACGAAAACAATGTACAAGAGGTGTTTATTACACATCTATGCATGCCCGTAGGAGTGAGATGTATTTAATACAACTGGAGGAATCAGCCAACACGACACTACAGAAACAAATGATGTATAGATTGTCGTAGAATCTTAATCACAATTATTTGGCAACCTTTTTTATTATTTTGTTTTGTACATTTTACCATGATCAGTACTTCCAAATAAACAGGTATAAAAAGTACTTCTTGTTTATCCCGATACATTCGGAAGATCGATCCATCCATTCTCTAACTTCACTGCCGCTTAATCTTATGTCAGGGTCATGATGGGACACATACTGGACCAATACACTAAACACCCTAACAGGTCGTCA
>JAOTRQ010092212.1:0-10735 GCA_028565875.1 Hoplisoma paleatum
ATATAGCGGGGGTGATTATTACCATCATCTGAGTCAGGTGTGTGTGATTCGGGGTGCAAAGCAGAGAAGGAACGTAGTGCAAGGGTAGTGGTGCATACTGTTGTGGCTAGTCTGGGTTAGGCTCACATGCCGTTGCTGTCTCTGAAGCGAGTTTTCAGAATAGCGAATTCCGATCAGTTGTTCGGTCGCTACTGAAGGGGCGGGGGGCGTTCCTGTGCCGTTTCACTAACATTTTCATGCTGATGCACTGTCCAAACACAACACGCCAAGCACATCGCACAGCGCAAAGGCTTTAGCTTTGATCAGCATCAGTGTTTCCTGTACAGTGCTTAATCATTAAGTTGTTGTATATTCTGTATATTCTATTCATGAACGTAACGCAAATGAAGATAACCATTTTCTTTTATAGTTGTGTGGGACTTTAACAAGTCATACTTCAACAAAGTTGCTACAAAGTTTTTCCAGCACACATGCAAAACACGCAAGCTGGATCACTGCTACACTCCTTTCCAACACCCCCTGTCTGCAAAGCCCTCCCCCGTGATCCGTTAGGCAAATCGGACCACTTTTCCATTCTGCTTCTGCCTACCTACAGGCAAAAACTAAAACAGGAACCTACCACTATCAGAGAGGTTCACTACTTGTTAGGCCAATCAGATTCTATACACCAGGACATTTTGGTCAGGCAAAATATGTTCTTGGATGCGTCTAATAACAACATTGATGAATATGCTAAATCATTCACTGGATTCATTAAAAATGCATAGATAACTGATGTTCTCACAAAAACTGTTTGTGTTTTCCCCAACCAGAAACCATGACTCAACTGTAAGGTTCGTGCTGCTCTGAGGGAACGTACTGCTGCTTTTCAATCTGAAAGTACAGAGGAGTATAAAAAGCCAGCAATACTCTCTATAAGATCATCAAAGCAGCGAAATGCAGTGCCCTGCAGTCACTGTTCATCAGTACCAATACGAGAAGCATATGGCAGGGACAGAACACAATAACAGATCATAAAATACAAACTCACAGTGGAAACAGGTCCACCAATGACACATAGACATAATGCCCTTTCTCAACTATACAAGGACGACACATATGTGATAATGCTTTTTGTGAATTACAGCTTAGCTTATAATACTATTGTTCCTCCAAGACTTGTCATATGATCTTGGTCTGAATAATCCCTTGTGCAGCTGGAGACTGAACTGGCAGGTCAATGCCAGGTAGTCAGAATGGATAACGTCACTTCATCCCCAGCAATCCACAACATTGGTTGACCCCCGGGTTGTGTTCAGAGTCCTCTGCTGTACTGTTTATACACAGATGACTGCAGTGTCACTCAGAGCTTCAACGTAATCATCAAACTCACAGTGATTAGAGAACTGATCTCAAACAACAAACCTATAGGGAAAAGGCAGACTGAGACACAACGGTGCAAGGATAACAACCTCTCTCTCAACGTCAACACGACCAAAGAGATGATTGTGTACTTCAGAAAGCAGGACATCCCCATCACTGTCAATGATGCCACAGTGGACTGCACATAATTGCACATTGTAAATTACTGGACTGTACATTTATAGTTTACAGTTAATTTATGGACCTCACTTGAATACAAATAAAAACTACTGTACTTTACATGTATAGCTGATTTATATACTGAGCTGCAAATTTATAGTTTAAATGTATATGTCTAGTAGTTGGTGCTAAATATCTTTCATTTGTCATTGTTTTTGCAATTTAATGCATGTTTAAAAACTTTGATAGATGCCACACACAGGAATTCTTGAAATTTTTTCAGACCTGTGCTATTGTGATGTGACAATAAAAGGGATTTAATTTGGAGCAGGTGGCTTTCAATACACAGACCATTGACATCAGCCAATTGCACCTGCACCTGATCCTTTTCAACTGCTGATTAGGCTGCACTTAAAACACCCGTTTATTAGGTTCTCCTTTAACACACCTGTGCGCCACTTTGAATATTTCATGCTGTTTGGCTATACCAATGTTACAGCCATTCCAGGCCATGGTAAATGACCCGCTTTGTGTTTGGACAACATCTTAATTTTGTCCTGGTCCAACAATGAACCCATCTCTTATGTCTGCCAGCTGCTCTCTCTCGTCTGTTTAAGAATTGGCTATTTGTAAAGGCAGAGAAGTGTGAATTCTTTATGAACACCATGTACATCCTGTTTTTTTTAATACATGGGGCTAATCCAGGCAGACCTGGCTAACACCCAGCCAGTGACAGAATGTCTAATTGTGTCTTGTTGTAAAAAGCTAGAGCAATTTCTACAGCGGTGGCTCTCAGTACAATCTCAGCCTATTGCACTGGCATCCGAGCCTCTACAACTGCTGATTAGGCTGCTGTTACAAACGGTTCTTTCTGTCAGTGCCAGATCATTCGGTCTGAATCTGCCTTCCAGTGCCTGAGACCTCCTTCTGGCCATATTCTTAAAAGTTCAAAGCCTTCTCACTCTCCTACCTGCTTTACCCACCTATATTCAGTGCCATCCACCTTGCCACTCATGTGCTACTCCTTCCTGGTCCATCAACAGTCTTAATCCTGTTCCCCTCTCCTGCCTGTGCCTTAGTTACTTGTTTTTGGTGTTACCCTGTTGTAGTAAAACCTTGACTTATTTGGGTGTTCTGCCTAAGTCTCTGCTCTAGTGGCTCCACTCTTTATTCAAGATCTTAAAATGCATTGCATCAAAACGGTTTTACTGGCATTGCTGCTTGCAAGATATCAAGCAACCATCTATCATCAAGATCTTCAAGGAAGTTGAAAAAAACATAAAGGAAAAACATAATCTGCAGAGTGTATAGAGATTGGATTGCAAAGGTCCATTTTTTCTAAATGTTCTCTAAATTCTCCATCCATTTTATTTGCTATTGTTGGAGCCATTTTTGTTGTTTATTTTGTTAACATAATCATGATGATAAGTTGAGGTCTAATGTTGTTATAATTTATTATATCTATCTGTTATAGTCAGGCTGTGTCATGGGGTGCGGAAAGAATATTGGGACAGGTTCGTAAGAGCAAGGGAACGTCCACACCCGTTGGGGGGGTCCTTCTTCTTTACGTAAACAGGTGTAGCAGATGAGGGTGGTGAACGCTGGCGGGAGTGGAAGGAGGCATACAGTTTTTGACCGTGAAAACAGAAATGTACGATACTTGAATGTAAATAAACTGTGAAATAAGCAAGAAGACACATGTCATTAATATCTCAGACTTCTCCCGTCATATCGGCTCCAAGCTAATGTAAAATAGTGTCGGAGGCGAAACATTAAGTCAGAACCTCTATCGAATAAACTTTAAGAAAAGTTAAGTTTCATGGACTAAGGACTTTCAGCTTTGAAACGTGACAAGACAGGGCATACGAAGGAAGGATCAAAGGATCATTGTATGGATTCTACGAGTCTGCGGTCAGTGAGTAAAAGTTTATTTACCACGTCTCCTGTTTAGAAGAATAAGAAAAGAAGTCTTAACGACTACTAAAGTGACTATAAAAATAAAAGGGAGCTATTTAAACCGTACAGTGTATGCTCAAAGAATAATACGTTGAAGCGATGACTGAACAAAGCCTGAAAACTCTTACCGCGATTCGCGGTGGTAAACTGGGTGTATGTACGAGAAAAATGAATGAAATAAGAGCTTTGTTTGATGCTCACGCAAGCGCTGAAAGAATTGATGAAGGCGTGGCCGCTTTAAGAACTGTAATGAACGAATTGTACGAAGCACATTTATCAGTTCAAGTGTTAATGTCTGACGAACATAATGAAAAAGATCACACCGAATGGTATGAGCCTAAAGTGGCTGTGTTTGAGAGCTTTTTACATGAGGTTTATTTGTGGAAAAAATCTAATTTCGATCCACAATTAGATATTAATCCAGAGGACAACGTTTCTAAAACTGACTGTCAAGGCGCATGGCTTAAAGCTTGAATTAGAAAAGGTGCAACTTCAAGGAAAATTGGAAATGATCAAGCTTAACGCAAATATAGCAGCAGCTGATGCTAAATTAAAGGTTTTGGTGAGTGAATCCATTGATCAGCTTCAATCAACAAGTGACTTTGTAACACAGATGCTGAATGTTGGGGAAGATGGAATGATTGAGTACCTTGAAAGCTATCCCGATAAAATTGTTGCAGTCTCAGAGCCCTCCCCTGTTGAATTCACTAGGATAGGGACAATTCCCAAACACCTTTACAGAAAATTATGGAAGAGAAACCCAAACAACCAAGACCCAAAATGTATATGACGGTCATTAACATGGAATCAGTAAGATTACTCTAACTGGACAAACACTGCCAAGCCAAACGGTGGTAACAAGTGAAGACAATCATCCAACTTCCGGAAGTAGTCGAAAGGACCAACAAATTCCCTCACCTAGTCCTTCATCCCAGAGACAAAATGCACAGAATAGTCAAAGTGAGCTTGCAGGTTTGATTATTCAGCAATAAAACCAGGCATCTCTTCCAGCTAGAGAATTGTCAACATTTAATGGTAATAATACATATGAATGCCCAGGCTGGATATGCAGAGGCCAGATATATTCTTCATGAAGAATTTGGTGATCCATATCGCCTTAGCACTGCTTACATTCAGAAGGCCTTAAACTTGAGCATAATAAGATCTGAGGATGGTAAAGAGCTCCACAGCTATGCACTGTATTTAAGAAGCTGCTGTAATATACTGTAGTTACAAGCCTACCAGACATGACGGAACTTGACACACCCTCCAATCTAAAGCTGATCCAAGCTGCCGTACAAGCTAAGGAAGAGATGGAGAACCAGAGCTTGTGAAATCCAGGAGCATATGCAACATTGAGCTAAATTCCATCACATGGTGGAATTCCTTGAGAAACATGCTAAAATATTGTTAGATCCTGTGTTTAGCGTCATCCAAAATAGCTTACAACAGACCATGCTTCTTCTGTAAAGGAGACCACGTTATGGAAACCTGCCTGTGCAGAGGCGATGGTAGAGTGTGGTATTTACCTCATCATGGGGTGTACCACAAAAGGAAAAACAAAATCCGTGTAGTGTTCAATTGCATGGCATCATTTCAGGGCACATCGTTGAATCGTCAGTTGATGCAAGGACCTGACCTGACGAACACCCTCCTGGGGGTTATGCTTAGATTTAGACAGGAACAGGTTGCCATGATGGCAGATATTAAAAGCATGTTCCACCAAGTCAGAAAATGATGCAGATTTGCTATGTTTTTTTATGGTGGCCCAATGGCGACGTCAATCAACTCTCACAGAATATGGGATGGTAGTACATCTTTTTGGAGCCGCCTCCTCGCCAAGCTGTGCCAACTATGCTTTGAAGAGAACGGCCAAAGACAATGAGGACGAGGTGAGCCCAGATGTCATTTTATGTCGATGACTGCCTTAAATCTGTTCAATCTGAAAAACAGGCCTGATTAGTGATCTCCAAGTAACCGGCGCTGCAGGAGGTTATAGATTGACAAAATGGGTGAGTAACAGCATAACTGTGCTAGACTCAATCCCAGAAGAAGATAGAGCTCCAGGGACGATAATAGATGTCAATCTAGAAAAGAGTGAGTTGCCTCTAGAGCACACTCTTGGTATCAAGTGGAACATCAGCTCAGACACTCTTTACTTCAAAATCTCACCAAAACAGCAGCCTTACACACGACGGGGCATGTTATCTATTGACAACACTTTGTACGATCCTTTGGGTTTTCTGGTATTTATGGTCCTTCCAGCGAAGAAAATAATTCAAGAACTTTGCAGAGGAAACCTTGGATGGGACACAGAAATTCCACCCTCTTTTGCTAAGAGATGGAAGACCTGGGTAGGTACACTGAGTCAACTGAGGAATTTCAACATCAGTAGATGCTACAAGTCGAAGGAATTTGGGGAAGTCGTAAGAGCACAGCTACATCATTTCTGCGATGCTACTGAATTAGGATACGGCACAGCGAGCTACTTAAGATTTACAGATACCAACGGTCTCATCTTTATTGCCTTCGTGATGGGCAAAGGAAGAGTAGCACCTTTGAAGCCAATTACTATTCCCAGACTAGAACTAACAGCAGCGGTCCTAGCCGTGTGGATCAATAGGATATAGGAAAGGGAACTAGAATTTATTCTATTCTAGTCTATTGGACGGACAGCACCTCAGTTATAAAGTACATACTGAATGACACCTGCCGCTTCCAGACTTACGTGGCCAACAGAGTAACTATCATCAGGGACTATCAGAAAAGTATCAATGGCACTATGTAAACGGCAGTATCAACCCTGCAGATGATGCCTCGCGAGGCATGTCAACTGAATCCTTCATAAAGTCTGAACATTGGCTTCATTGGACTTTCTAAAGGAACCCGAACAATTTTGGCCGAGACCCCCAGAGATCACTCTTGTTGTTTCAGATGGTGACCCAGAAATCAAGAAGAGTGTGGCAGTTCTCGGGACTACCTTAATAGATAGATGATCCTGTTATCATGTTCATACAACAGTTTTCTTCCTGGAATCAGTTAAAAAGAGCTACAGCAAGGCTCTTGCAATTCGAAGACCTGCTTATACATTTAAGTAGAAAAAGGAAAGAAATGGCACTCTCGGACCAGCAGAATCATGACACCAAAAAAAACCCCCACCACCACTGACGTATGAACATTTGTCAGTCGAGGATTTCGCACGGGCAGAAAAGGCTCCAGTGTGTTCAACATCATTTTGCAGATGAGCTTTCAGCATTGGAGTTAGGTAAAACATCTGTCAAAAAAGGCAACAGACTTTATAAACTCTACCCTATTTTTGATGACGAAGTGCTCAGAGTGGGTGGTCGGCTCAGTCGGTTGGAAATGCCAGAAGAATTTAAACATCCAGCCATCTTACCCAAGACTAGCCAATTCACCCGACTGCTCATCAGACATACTCACTGTTCAGTTGGCCATGGTGGAAAAAATCAGACACTGGCAAAACTTCACCAAAGATTCTGGACTCTTAAAGACAATTTTGCCACCAGATGAGCCATTGGAAATTGTGTCCTCTGCAGACATTGGCACAATCCACCTGCTGGGCAGAAGATGGCCGACCTGCCATTAAGCCGCACATTACCATCATCCACCCTTTACCTTCGTCTGGGTTGATTATTTTGGCCTTATTGAAGCAAAAAGAGGCCATACGATAGTAAAGAAGTATGGAGTACTATTCACCTGCCTTGTCAGTAGAGCAGTCCATTTAGAACTAGCACATTCTTTAGACACCAATTCTTGCATAGCTGCTCTAGGACGATTCATGTGCAGAATAAATCAAGTCAAGGAGATGTTTTCTGATAATGTCACAAACTTTTTTTTTTTTTGGGGGGGGGCAGAACGTGAGCTAAGAAACTCATTAGTACTTCTAAATTACAACAGGATCCAGCAAGGCTTATCAGCTGGGAGAATAAAATGGATGTTCTCCATATGTTATCCATAAAATGGATCCTCCTTTTGGCTCACATCATGGAGGCTCATGAGAACGACTGATTCATACCATAAAAAGGGTCCTCTACTCCACCATTAGGCAGCAGGTATTGGATGAAGAGAGCTTGTAGACAGTTCTCTGTGAAGTAGAAACAATCTTGAATAATAGACCACTTACTGTTGTGTCTGATGATGCAAGTGATCCAGAACCCCTCACACTAAACCATCTGCTTCAGTTGAAAGGAAAACCGTTGCTACCACCAGGAGTGTTCAAAAAGGATGACTGCTATGCTAAAAGAAGATGGAGACAGGTGCAGTGCATTGCCAATTTGTTTTTTGAAGCGTTGGGTTAGAGAATATCTACCTCTGATGCAGGAAAGACAAAAGTGTAACGTGGTGAGAAAGAATCTTAAGCCAGATGATATTGCATTACTCATGGATGAAACATCACCACGTAATTCATGGTTAATGGGATGAGTAATAGAGACCATCCCTGATAGCAGAGAACATGTTCGACATGTCAAGATACGAATCAAAATTAACATTCTGGAGAGACCCATCACAAAGCTATGCCTTATTCTGAAAGCTAAATATACCCAGAACTATACTGACTTGGTTGATTACCTTGAATGCCTTTCTAAAGAATTTGTAATTATGATATTTCTCGCTAATATAAACTGACTTTAATACTAGAATGAATACGTATTGTATTGCTTCATGTTTATTATTATAATAGTCAAAAGAATACTGTTGACTATTAGGGGCCGGGATGTTGGAGCCATTTTTCGTTTATTTTGTTAACATAATCATAATGATAAGTAGACGTTACTTCTGATGTTGTTATAATTTATTATATATATCTGTTATAGTCAGGCTGTGTCATGGGGTGCGGAAAGAATATTGGGACAAATTTGTAAGAGCAAGGGAATGCCCACACCTGACGGGGGGGGGGGGGGTCCTTCTTCTTTATGTAAACAGGTGTAGCAGATGAGGGTGGTGTACGCTGGCGGAAGTGGAAGGAGGGATACACTTTTTGACCGTTAAAACAGAAATGTACGATACTTGAATGTAAATAAACTGAAATAAGCAAGAAGACGCGCGTCATTAATATCTCAAACTTCTCCAGTCATATTGGCGCCAAGCTAATGTAAAATAGCATCGGAGGCAAAACAGCTATAGTGCTTTACCTGTATTGATGACCTCTAGACCATTGCTGCTGAGGTTTAGGAGTTTCAAATCTTTAGATTTTACAAACTCTTTTGGCTTTAACTTGGTAATGTTGTTAAAGGATAGGTCCAGACTTATGATGTTTTCTGCTGATGCTGGCACAGTCTGCAGTCCTGTTAAAAGTAAATGAGTTGTACATAAGTTATTCATAATTAAAAATTACATTGTTCCACCTAAATATTATTTAATCACGAATAAATAAAAAATCTTTAAAAAACAAAAAATTTTGCTTTATGATGAGATTTCTCTATTATAATAATGTTTGCCCTGGGCCTGGTTTGCTAACCTACAGGTAGTGTTGGGTTACTCCTGGCTCAAAAGTCCCCCAAATTTGCTGGCAGATCAGGTAGATTTTTGTCTGTGGCTCATGCTGCAAGGATGCATGCCTGTTCTAAGCTGGTTTAGTAAAATCCAGCCATCCAGCACCACAAAGGCTCCAAATAAAGCACAAGTTCCTTTGGTCTACCATGACCTCAGACATGGGACTTGCCTCTTCCAGACCATTTGATTGTACCATACATTTGTTGCCAAGTTTTCCACCCAGGTGGTGCCTCTTTTTATACCCTGGCTTGGAGAACAAGGTTAAAGAGGACTATGTTCAATAGACACATTAGGAGGGGTCAGACTAAAATAACTGCAGTGAAGTATTGGCCAACCCTAGTTTTATATGCCAACTTTTTTTAGTTCAGTCACTACCCCTTTAATAAATCTTTGAAGGTGCTTTTTGATTTATGGTTCTGGTTTATAAAGCAAAGACTTCCATGGCTACCATGCAGGTGTTCATGTATTGATTGGCCCACTGGAGACGTTCATTGGCCCACTGGAGACAATCATTCTTCTCAATTTCACTTCCGGTTGAGTGAACGCTGTACGCTGGCTGCCGCTGCTCTCCGGTACTGCTGTTGTTTTGTTTTGTTCTTTCTTTCCGGCTTGTACACACCTGGTTGACCCACCATCTACGCTTTGTTCTACTATGTGGGCAAGACAGTCGTACATCTGTCATACATCGGCACTACTCCAGTACACTGTGGCTGATCTCCTGCAGCTTCGCTCTCATTACTATGTGCCTCCTCCAGCAGGGCTGTATCTACACCCGGACATCATTTTTCTGCCTCGCCCTAGATACATCCATCGTGGATCTCGCCAGCATTTTCATGTCGACAGCTCTACTGCAATTCAATCCTTCTGGTCCACCACCCGTCGGCCTCCTAGTAATACCGGCCGGTGTGCCAATCACAGCAAATTAGTTAGCTTAGCTAGATCAGCTTATGCTCCCGGCAATCGCGACCGCATCACTACCAGCTTTGCTCTTCTTAACATCCGCTCACTAACGAGTAAGAGACATCTCATACAAGATCTCCTCCGTAACCGTAAGTTTCACTTTCTCTGTCTAACAGAAACCTGGCAACAACCCAATGACTTTTCACAACCTAACGACTCCATTCCTCCTGGCTTTGTTTGTCAACCGTTTGTCAACCGCATGACGTAGGTCGCGGAGGTGGCCTTGCGATATTATACCGCGAGACTTGGAGAGTTCTCACAGTATCAGTGCCTGCTTACAGCTCCCTGGAATGTCTAGCGTGTGAACTACCTGGACGCTCACCTACAATCATCGCTACAGTCTACCGTCCTCCTAAACATCACAAGGACTTCCTAACTGACTTTGCCTCTCTTCTCGCTCACTTATCTACTCTGTCACCTAATGTAATATTACTCGGGGATTTCAATATACACATGGACTGCAGTAACCTTCCACTCACCAAAGACTTCTCATCCTGCCTTGAAAATTTTGGATTTTATCAATTTATCAATTTTCCTACTCACACAAAGGGACATACACTGGACTTAATTTGTTGCTCTGGTCTATCCCCTTCCAATTGTGCAGCTGATGATATTCATGTATCTGATCATTTTCTTCTGTCATGCAACATTCCACTTTGTCTGTCCAAAACCAAACCATCACGTCTCATCTCATTTAGAAATATAAAAAATATTAATATGGATGCCCTCACCTCCAGCCTTGACAGTATTCCGAACCTGGACAATTCTTCCTCACCCAATGAAC
>JAOTRQ010092233.1:0-10733 GCA_028565875.1 Hoplisoma paleatum
GTGTGTGTGTGTGTGTGTGTGTGTGTGTGTGTGTGTGTGTGTGTGTGTGTGTGTGTGTGTGTGTGTGTGTGTTCCGAGACCCATCACGATCCAATCAGTGTTGACTAATGGTTCAACCATTCAACAAATATGATTCAACAATTAGACAGGAAATATGTTTATAACATCTGTATGTTCTAACACATCTGTGGGGGAGAATGTGCGTTATTGTATGACAACCTTCACAACAGATTAAACATGACACGTATAAAAGACCGGAGAGAAGGTTTCTAAATAAATCATTCGAATTCGTCTGCGCTACCCAACACTCCTCAGAACTTGATGGAGATGAATGATGCTGAGCACTGGTTCATGTCTCCGCTGCAGAGAATCAGTCTAAAAAGAAGAGAGTTGAGACGACGACCAATTCCAGCATCACCAGGCCACCATGTGCTCACAGGTCCAGAAGACACATGTAATGTAGAGACATGAGTCTGGTCCTCTTCTGGTCCTCCATCTCAAACTCTTAGGACCTTGAACATGCTCCTGAACTTTCAACTAGTCATAACTATAAAATCATCTCATGAATTGTGGTTTTTATTGATGATACTTTACACAACTTGTCAGCATATCTGTCTCTATCTATCTGTCTATCTATCTATAATTATATATGCAATTATTGTATTATTTATTGTGCATAAGTCCATTCGTGTCCATGTAAACCGTTTATAAAATCCTGAGATTTGAACTCGAGATCAGCAGTTAATGTAAATAAAAAAAGAATCCTGATATAACGGTCGCTGGTTCACTGTCGGGGCTCTTAACCTTCGAATGTATTTAATAAAACAGAAACAGCCGTAAATTTATTCTTTCTTTAATATCATAATTTAAATAAAATGTGAAGTCACTAGAGATGATAATTATGGCTCTTGGGAGGGATCCTGACCTTTTGGCTCGGTTCTGTTCTTTATAAAGAGACGTTTAAATAAATGATTCTTTTTTTTTCTCTCTTCAGCGAGAAGCGCTTCTATAAAATGTACAAATTAAATACCAATCCAAGTCATTAAATGTAATGTATTTTACTGCACGACTGCACGACTTTCCTTCATCCTGGTCACGGCTACTTTCGGGTCAGGAGTCTTACACACACTAGGGAGCAGCAGTGAGTAAGCGAGTGAGCGCAGGGTTGCAAGACAAGCCATGGCATCCGTAGAGATCAGTTACGGAGGGATCCGGTGCCATGCTCATCCGCACTTCAGTCGTGACCTGTCTATGCATGGAATCGAACCGATAACCTTCCGATAGCCCGGTTCTCTAACCAGCAGGTCACATCTGCCCCCTGCTTCTCACTGGTGTGGTCGTGTGTTGGTGTTGGACTTCACTGCCAGCACGATTTTGTCATTTACAAACGTGTAAGTTGTCTCATTATGCTTTAACATCAAACATATGCAAGTTAATTACCGGAGCTCGTTTATCTTGGATCTGTGCTGTTAATTGGTTGTTGTTGACCATCTGTCATCGGTCTCGTCTTCCAGGACTGTTTTTCCCCACTCGGTGCGATTTGTTCATTAGATTCAAGCACAGTAATCAAGTAAATGTTATTTTTCTAGTGATCTGTGTAGCGCTTTTTACACAATGGTCTTGCTTCATCACATCAGGGGTGTCCAAAATTTTTGCAGACAAGGTCGGATTGGGTGAAATGAAAATGAGTCGAGGTTGAAATGGCATCTGCAAGTAATAAAAGTATGTTTTCCATTTCTTAAGACTTTCTTAAGACTCTTTTTTCACTTTTAATGTTGTTGGGTTCACGAGATCCGATTCAAAAGAACAAATTATTCACGGATTGAAAAAAACAAACAAACAAAAAAAAACCTCGCTTTATGTTACAAACGATTACTTTGATTTACTGGTTGTATGTTATTGATTTTAAAACAGAGGCTGCGGGCCGATGGAAATTCGAACACGGACCACAATTGGCCCCCGGGCCAATCCATCAAGAGGATTGATTGGATTTTTCTTCATTTAGAAGAACAACAATTGTGACCGAGTTAACATCTTATATTTAGGGCATTTAGCAGAGACGCCTTTATAGAAAGCAATTTACAATTACAACGGAACACTGTTTTTGAGCAAATGAGGGTTAAAGGCCTCGCTCAAAAGCCCAACAATGGAAACCTAAAGGTAGTGGGACTTGAACCAATAACTTTCCAATCTTTAGCCCAGTACCATAACCATTTAGTCATAAGTTTTAAGTTCAAATTAGGGCCGGGACTTTAACGCGTTAATTTCGATTAATTAATTACAAAGATTTTAATGCGTTAAAAATTTTATTGCAATTAATCGCATTTTGGAGGTGTTGTGCCGAAATCCGACTCCCCGGCAGAATTCGACTCCCTTCGCGTGCACGCGCGTCAATAAAGCAAACAGACACAAAATGTGACGCTCACGTTTCACTTCATGTCACGTGATTCTTGCTATGAATGATAATTGAAGATTATGAGTGAAAGATGATAGAAATGAGTGAATCCGCGAGTGTCACATGTAGGATCAGTTTAGTTGCGTGCGTTCACGCGAGGGGAGTAGAATTCTGCCGGGGAGTCGGAATTCGGCACAACACCTGCCGAAATTCTACCCCCCCTCATCTCTGGAATGGAATTTCTCATTAACATCTTCTTTATTTTGCTGGCTTATCTTGGTCCAGAAATGCATTTTAGGCTACGTGAAACAGAAGGGGAGATATAGGGGAGTAGAATTTTGGTAGGCAAGAAGGGAGTAGGATTCTGCCGGGGAGTCGGATTTCGGCACAACACCTGAATACCCAGAGGAAACCCATGTGGACACGGGGAGAACATGCAGACTCTAGACAGCACCAGCGTTCACTCCCAGATTTTATAAAACGATTCACTGGTTTACTAAGCGACGTTTCATCCGACGGTTTACATCAACGGCCTCTGATGGCAACCGCAGACCCGGACGCAACTAATTCATGAAATCGGACAACTTTAGTGACCCACTTAACTCAACACCAGTGTGAATTATTGAGAGCGGTTTCTCGAACCCTCGCCCGTGTAACAAGATTGTTTTCAGTTTGGTTCATTTAACTCTAGATCAGGAAACTGCTCATTTTGCCTTCAGTCGTCGAGTAATATCCTAAACCAACTGATAAGCCGCGATACACAACATTTCGTTTAGTTTAAGGTGAAATAATAGTAATAATGATAATAACAATATGTGGCATTTATACAGCGCCTTTTACAAACCCAAGGATGCTTTACATTTACAACATTTAGCAGTCGCCTTCATCCAAAGTGACTTACAATGACTTGTAATGACTAAACTGAGAGTTAAGGGACTTACTCAAGGGCCCAACAACAGCAACCACAGCTTAGTGAGGAACAAATAACAAACACTCTTGGCTATGTATAATAATGTTGATCATAATAATAATAAAAATATTTAATAATCTGCATTTTCGACTTGGCAGATCTTTTTAGTATCTATGCCTAGTGGCATTTCTTTGGACTGCGGCAGACAACCGGAGCACCCGGTGGAAAGCCACGCAGACGCACAGAAAGTAATCACCCCCTGTGACGTGACAGTGACAGCATAATAAAGCATAAATAATTTAATAAATTAAAACTTTAAAATAATATAATCTCGCGATATTTGGAGGAGGCGGAGCGTCTTAGATTCCACAGAAGAGAGAGAGAGCGAGCGTGAGTGAGTGATAGAGCGAGAGAGGGAGCGCCGAGGTGAGTTTGTGAACGATTTTTTACATTTGTAAAAACAACGCAAAATAACACGAAACAATCCTGAAGCCGTTGTTTACAGGTTTTTCGCACGTTTGTGTGTAATTATGTGAATCTTTTTATGTGTTGTCAACTTTTAGCTAACTAGCTAGTACGACTGGGCTGTAAGGCAAAACGTTAATTTTTCACCCCACAACCGTTTTCCGACTGGGTCCAACGTTATTGGTTGTTCCGTACCGCGGCTAACCAATAACCTTGCTGTATCCGAACTAAGCACCAATCGTATCGAAGAGGGGTGGGATTTGACTGAATATGCGTGGTCTTTAAAAAGACTTGGCTTTTAGGCATAAAGCAAAACCCAATCATTTTCTGACCGGGCCCGCGTTCTGTAATTTGATTGGCTGTACGTCAGCGATGGGTCACGCTACCATCCAATAACCACACTGTATCCGGAATAAACGCCAATCGCGTCGACGAGGGGCGGGATTTGACCGAATACGCGTGGTAAAAAACAAAACAAATATTCCTTTTAGGCATTTATAGCTCAGCTAACGCGCTATGCTAGTTGGCTAATTAAGTGTTGACAAGTGTTGTTGGAAGTGTTGTGATTTTGTCAACCCGTCCGATGCGACTGATTTGGACTGCCAGGCTAGAGTTTTTCTTTTTTATCACAAAGTGGCTCTTTTATGATTTAAGTTTTAGTTCTGCGCACTCTTTGGCACTCGGAGCGAAGTGAAAAAGTAAAAAAAAACACGTTTGTTTAAGTTCCTATTTGATTACTTAAGTAAATAGTGAGTAAGACTGAGATGTAGTGATTTATTCTGTATAATTGTGTAATGGGAATGGATGTACGTGCAGGAGATTTAGGGCGGGTACATGCGGGAATCGTGCATTAAGGACGGATCCAGTGCCAACAGAAAGAAACTTGGATAAACGAAACAACAAATTATTATTTTTAAATCTGGGTGTAATTGTGTATCACGAGACCGAATGTGTAACGTGTTGATGCTCTGCGGGATGCTGGACTAAAGTGCCCTCGGGTGAGGTTAATGTACATGAAACTGCACCAAACTCGGGTGCAGGGGCTAGGGCTGCCCACCATGCCTGGCATGTGTGCTCACTCTACTAGCTTTAGATTTTATTATTGCAATACATTATTCTTGACAAAGCACATGTTACAGTCGTTTATTGCAATACCTCCTGCTACCTGTAGCGAGAGAGAGAGAGAAAACAATAAAAATCAAATATGTGCCTACAGAAATGTTTGAGATCCAATCTATATACAAGCGACTTAAGACAAAAATCTTGCCTACATGCTCATCACAGATGTGAGTGACCTGAAGTTTGCAAGATAAGTGCTGTTGATGAGTGCTGTGTAGTGATGGAGTAGAAACACAATACACACACTTCCCAAATCTACGTCTGGGCAAGTGCTGTACGCCTGTTACTGTGTACCAAATCAATCATCCTGCATCGACTTTTATTCTCTTACTCTGGTGTACTTGGCTGTAGCAACATTTGTCACCGCGTGCAATCTGATGCTGACTTTAAAATATTTTCCCCAGATGAGTTACGCTGATTTATGGCATCCATCCCGTCGCTACATAAATCTATTTTAAAGTCTCTGCGTTGCGGACTTGTTAGTTGTGTGTAGATTCAGTGTACATCCGTGTTTGAAGCAACGCACGTGCTAACGACATATTAAAAGCACATAGGTTGGATGATTTTGTACCATCAAACGAATCGGACAATGGAATAGTGTTGTTGTACATTTGAAATCGCACACTCGCACAGAATACATTGTTCTCTCTGTGATCGTTGGCTCTGCTCCAGTTGTACTGAACTTTTACAGATGTTGGAGTAATTGCTGTGATTATATAACACAAACTCACAGATCCCCAACCTTCAGGGGTGCTTTGGGGGAATAAAAAATAAAGCAAAATAGTCTGAAGTGAAAATCAGAATTCTGGAATATTCTCAAATGATAATCAGTGAATTTTCTATCAGATTTGGTTTTCCAATGACTGAGCAGGAAAATAATCGATTCCACTGTCGGTATGTCAGGGTTAATAGGGGGTTTATAATGACTCAGCTGCACTAAATCTCCTTTAGTGACGCTTTTGTTTGGTTGCAGTAACTATACAGACAAACAAATTGAATACTTAAGCAAGATTTGTCCATAATCTATTACACACACTTAACATTTGTTATTTCCCCCGCGAAGCAACAACTTTCCATTTATAGTCGTATACGCAGCTAAGTAATTCACCACCGAGATGCTAGAGGGCGTCGAGTTCATGAGGGTTCTGTTGCGTTTGTGTTTACTTTCGGGATTCAGCGACGAGCAGGAAAAATTGTTGTAGATTTTGGAACAATGAACGTGTTGCACGTCTGGCGAATCGGCCCTCGGACTTCACCCGCACCCAGGACAATAGGGCAATGCCATATTGGTGCACGGCTATGGGGGATGAACGCTCGAGCCAGCTGTAGTGGGCGAGCATCATTTACCATCGCAAGCTTTAATATACGTAGCTTCACGTTTGGCACCTGGATATAAAGTTTTATTTGTTGTTATAATGTCACGTTCAGTTGTTTGTAACTATGTTCGAAACGAACCTTTCTGTGGTTCCAGATCTCGGGAATTTTTATTGCTTTTTGTGAAGCCATCATAAATGAAAGATGTTGTATAAATAAACTTGATTTGCCTCGAGTTCGTGTTCGTTACATTATTACATTTACGTAACATACATATGATGCTTATTCAAGGTTTTTGTTTTTGCGTCTGTGTAATAAATACAATTTTGCTCGGCCCCACAATATATTCTGTTATTTATTTATAGTCAAAAGAAGAAACTGTCCTGCATAGACGCTCAAAATATGTGGTGATGTTCTGTTAGATCCGTGCCGAGGGTTATGTGCCACGTTTCTGTAGGAATATGGGAATTAAAAAAATGACTTGTCAGGAATTTTTTAAAAATAAAAATAGTTCTGGATTAGAATGTTCCCGATTTCCTAGCATGATGCGACCTTGGTTCTTACTCTGTAAAGCTTTCAGCGTGGATTTAACGATGGGCATACTGTAGCTACGCAGACGTACATATAGAGTTTCATTTGTTCCATAAACTCCAAAGCCCAGGTTCACCAGGGTTACATAAATCTAAAGGGCCCGAATCCACCCTACAGACTGGATCTCTTGAGAGCAGCTGAAGTTCAGCTCAGTCCACCGTCCGCCGGCTTTTAGCGAATCGTCTTCATAACCATCCATTCTGCTGCCTGCTCCACTTACAGTCTCACTTTCGGCGTGGGGTCTCCCCCTACCCTCTTGGCAACACAAGCTCCTCATTCCTGGCACTGGCGGGAGCTATTAATACAGTTTGTTTAGTCAGTTTCCTAGCAGGCGGCATCAAACAGCGTCTTTGCTGGGGCTGATTATAGCCGGGCCGCTGAGCCTCTCCACCTGCTGACTCGGGTACAAATCCGGGGTAACGAACTGGATATCGCCGCCCCTTCTTTAGTCACCTGGGTCAAACCCGGTTTAATAAAGATGTAGCTTTAATACGGAATAACATCGGGTCTCCTGACAGCCTTAACTAGTGCTCATCGTCGACGGGTTAATGGCGTGTGCAGACTTGAATGTTCAGTTTTCTCTGCTAGCATCACTGAAATGAATCGTGTACGTCGGTCTTTTTTTATCCGTTTGAACTTCGCCCGCTCACGTTGCTAATTTGCTGAGAAGTTCATCACGTGACTCTTAATGTCGATGTGAATGTTGGTTGTAATGGGGTTTGTAATCATGGATGAGAAGTGTTGGGGTAACGTTGATCAGAACTGTTGGTTACATGGACACGAAGTTTTGAGGTTCGATTATAAGGTCACAGACATCTCAGCCGGGCAGTTAAGTATCTCTGCGACCTGTCAGTGGTTTGTGGTGTGTCCATCTCTGACCACGTTGTGGTTACTCACCTCGCCAGTGGCGTTCATGAAGACTCATGAATGGAATCATCCAGTTGGAAACGATCCGAACGTTTATCAGATTCGTGCAGTCGTCACGTCAACCACAAGAGCCTCCCATCAGCACCGCGTTGATGTCCTGTAATCAACACATTGCTTTAATACCTGTACAGGTAGCATCCATAATGGCATTTTATTTGACGGGTGACTTTTGTTTGTTGCTTTGGGTTAACGTTCTATCTATCCTAGCGCGACCCCACGCCCCGTTGTATAAGGGGTGGAGGTGGCACTAGTTTGTAAATACATTCCCTCACACGTCTCTGTGCATATCAGTGATGTGTTTGTCTTGGCACTCGGCCGTTGGCTTGTTTCGTGAGCTTGTGAATTCTGAGAGACATCGAGCCGTCTTTCTTTTTCTTTTTCTTCTCGCTACGAGTGAAGGTGCTTTCGGTGCCAAGCAGGATAAATAAAGCTCGCTCATTTCGACTTGGACGACACAACACTTCTGACACTCTGCAAATACGAACAGCAGTTGTTTTGGGCGATGGGGGTGGGTGGGGGTGGCAGAGGGTGGAAGGGGGTGTCGTTTGGTAAATGACTGTTTGTTTGTTAGTTGTCCCGATCAATAAAGCTTTATGATTCGGGCGCTGGAAAGAACGTACATGGCGTCTGGACTGGTGCCAGTTTTTATTTTCTCCCTTGGCATGAAGATGCCATGCGTGGCATAGCTGCCACAGGAAACGGGATCCGCGTTATTAGTGGTGGAAGTGTACGCGCATGGTTGTGTGTGTCATCATGACCTGTCGTAGGATTACAGTTGCTGGAATTATGCTTCACGTCAGGACTCCATCATTCTGTTGAAAAGTCCACCATGTTCCATCCTTGTATGTTTTAGAACGTGCTAAATGAGGGCAGGTTAAGCCACTTTTATCTTCCCAGCACCTCCCTCCCGGGGTCTCGATGTTCTCTGCCGACCCCATCGGTGTCCGGGGAAGTTGTTTAGCGTGAGTGATCCTGCAGCTCATGTTACTAATAAAAGTTAAGGGCTGGATTTTTGGGAAGCAGGCAGACCGCTCCTGGACTCTCTTATTAGCAGGATTAGCATTACTATGCTATCTATCTCTATCTATCTTTCTATTCGTTTATCGTCCGTTTTCCCAGTTCCTGGGGTAGGACGTTAATGTTTGGAGCAGAGTTTTCCGTCCTGATGCCCTTCCTGACGACAACCACCAGTAAGTGGTGGGAACTTGTGAGACTGCTGGACGATTTCACATTTCCGATCGACCTAGTGCATGTTTTTTGGACTGTGGGAGGAAACCGGAATACCCGGAGGAAACCCACGCTGACACGGGGAGAACGTGCAAACTCTGCACAGAAAGTCCCCAGCCCGACCCGGCGGATCGAACCCGGGACTTCTTGCTGTGAGGCGACGGTGCTGTAACCACTCAGCCATCGTGCCGCCTGTTATTGCATAAAACCTGGAAGAAAAAATTCTAAAACATGGTCCGAGAATCGAAGGCCTCGCTTGCACCAAGTTGCTACTGTTGGGACCCCCGGAGCACACAGGATGGCACACATCTCGTTCACCGCACATACATATCTGACTTTGTATGTTTAAGAAGTCCAAAACCACCGTGTATCACCGGAGGTTAGAGAACTTCTGTCTTCCGTGAGCCCAGTGTTTTGACTGGAATAGCAAGATTACAGCAGACAGTGTTTGATCTGTCTCCAGCGTCAGCCATCTGCCAAGCGCGGGCATATGAAATATTTAGTCTCGCGCCCATTCTGATGGACTGACGCACAGGACACAGTTGGTCAGGTTCAGAGTCCTGCTTGGGTGAGAATTTGAGACGTCGTGGGTCCGGAAGATGATATCAGCGATGGAATTGTCGAGTTTATCTTCGTCTGACTTAAACTTGTGTGTTCTTGTTGCGATAATAAAGAGATTCTTTTTTTTCTTTGTCTTGCTTTGATATGGAATAATCTTGCAGATTTTATGCAAACAAACAAAAGCTTTTATTTGTTCTTTTGCTTTTTAAGGTTAGCGTGCTTATATTGTATTTATCGAGCTTCCTTTTGGTAATGTTTTTGATAAGTGGGTAGTGCTGCCGGCCCTGGGTTCAATCCCCAGTTGGGACGGTCTGGATCGTGTTTTCTCCAGGTGCGCCAGGTTTCCTCTTGCCGTCTAAAACATGCAGCCAGGTTAACTGGAGAGTTGACATTGTTCGTTAGTATGGTTCGTAGAAACTTAATAAAACAAAGTTTGTCTGTCACGACTATAACCGTGTAAAGCATGATGTAAATAAACAGACAAACTTTATTCTAATCCTCTTACATTGAGAGCTGGAAGGGTGCCACAGAAAATACCCTGATACCCGGACTGCCCAAACCCTTAACACAATTTAAAGATCTATTCTAACGCTTTGACCGTCTTGCTGTGTGAGCCACCGTGCCACCCAAATTTATACCCATAACATCGTAAAAAGTATCTACAAGCTTTGAAAAGTGCTTAGTGGTTTCTGTTCTAGAGCAGATCGCTGGAATCCCGAACGGCAAGTCACCGTTTTTCTTTATGCAAGATGAATCAAATATTTATAAACCGTGCAGACTGTGGCGGAAGCTTTTATCCAGACGTTGTGCCGTCTCGCATTAATTAAAAACACAAGTCTGGTACCGCCAACGAGCAAGAGCGCAACAATATCACCACCGTCTGAAAAGTTTGTTCGAGGTTCGATCTATTCGGCAGTTTCTATTAACTGTTCAGGTCCTGCTTGGAATGGAAGTGGTAGCTTAATGGTTAAGGCTAAGGTCATCGGTTCAAGCCCCTTCATCGCCAAATAAGCAATGATGGGAGCTTGAAAAGTCTCTTAACAGAGATTTTTTATGACCTTGATAGTAAAAGTAAGTGAACTTAATCGCTATCGTCTAGATCAGGGGTCACCAACGTGGTGCCGCGGGCGACCTCGTGAGTCGCCCACGGGCCTGTTCTAAAAACAGCTCATAATAGTGAAAGTTACCAATGAATTGCATTTTTTTTATCGCGATTCTTTTTTA
>JAOTRQ010092243.1:0-10733 GCA_028565875.1 Hoplisoma paleatum
GTGTATTCAGGTCAAAGTCCCCACCGGATTAGAAGAACAAGAACACACACACACACACACACACACACACACACAGAGAGATTTATACTGAGAGAAGAATGTCAGATCCGCACCAATCATTGTTTAGTCAGTAAGTTTATGAAGTTGTTATTAAATGATTCATGATGGCGCCCCCAGCAGGACGTTTCTGAAACTAAAGTGTGTGTTTCTCACACATCTGGATGGAGTCAGTAAATGCTGATTCACATCTGCAGTATCTGCAACACTAACAAGAACACACAAGCAGACGTGATATAAAAGAGCCGTGTGTGTGGTTCCTGCCTGAGGCTTCCAGACAATTCTTTTGTCTTTTGTGGGGTTTTTTTTGTGTATTTTGTATTTTTACTGTGAAACACAACAAACGAATTGTAATAAATATTGAAACTTCACCTCAAAGCAAAAAGTCCCGGGTTTCATTTCAGAATAAAGCCATCTGTGGCTTTCTGTGTGGAGTTTTGCATGTTCTCCCCGTGTCTGTGTAGGTTTTCTCCGGGTACGCCGGTTTCCTCCCACAGTCCAAAAACACGCAGTCGGGTGAATTAGAGATACAGAAATTGTCCTCTGTGTGTGTGTGTGTGTGTAACAATCGGACGACCTGTTCAGGTGTTTAGTGTATTCTCCCCAGTGTGTGAGTCTAAACAGGATTAAACACTCGTAACACTGAATGATGAAGTTATAAATGTATGAAACCAGACAAAGAATAAAATAATATAAATAATAAGATTGTTATAAACATTATTAATAGTTGTGATATTAAGTGTTAATGAGATTCTGTAACATTTTAAATACAAGCTGGAAATGTAAATAAGTAAATAAATGATTTCTGATGTTTGTGTTGTGAGTTTTAATAAAAATAGATCCACTTTATTTCACTTGTTAAACTTTGACTAGTGAACTATAAAGAATAAAAGTACACAAACTGAATTTAAACTCTTAATATATAAGAACAAATCTGAGGAATCATTTTTAAATTCCACACAAAATGTCACGAATGTAAAAAACATTCAAAACTTTCCTGTTCAAATATTTCATCAGAGAAAAATAAAAAGTTGTGACATCACACATGAAACCACCAGTAAAGAAAAGAATGGAAGCTGAACTCACCAGTTTGAGAGGATTTCAGAATAAAAAGTGTAAATAAAAGGTGTTTACACTCGGGGACTCTGGGAAAAAATGAGCTGGGAGGAAGAAAAAAAGAATTTGAGACGCTTATAAAACGAAGGAGGGAGGAAGAAAAAATGCAGTGAATCAAAACAGTCCAAAAAAATGGAGTCGGATTCAAACCTGGAAGCTTCTGATTCTCTGATTATTCCACCATAAAATCAGAAAAGTGTCAGAAATATAAAAGTTTCTTTTATAAACTTTTGTTTGCAGTTGAGATGAATTTCGATGGTTTTGTTTGCTCAGCTTGATTTATTTTATTATTAAAACAAGTTTAAACTCGATTATTAAGTCAGCAGATGATTAAAATCACAATTTACTATTAAAGCAAAAACATTTCAAAAGAATTCAAATATTTACACATTTTTCTCTTTTAGGAGTCTAAAGTAATCTTCTAAACCACTTCTGCTTTAATATATTTATACATTTTGTTTGCAAATTATATTTGCTATTAATAATCTTTAGAATAATTCTATATAATCATGTTATTTTCTTTCAGATCATCACCATGAGTGAATAAATCTGCCTTCATACAAACGGTAAATAAACATTGTTGCTGTTAACCAATCACAATGGTTGGGGAAAGAGCGCCATCTAGCCGCAGTGCTCTGATTGGATAGTCAGAGTTTAAATGGGGAGAACATGCAAACTCTACACACAAAGCCTCGGATCACCTTTCCTGGGAATCGAACCCGGAGTCACAATGTGAATGTCTTCTATGATAAGTTCAACATTCAGTGGATGCATGTTTTTGGACTGTGGGAGGAGATCATGACCATCACACCTAGAACTTCTGGCTAATGATAATAAATAATACAAACATGTAACTGAGTAAACAAGACATGTTTATTATTGAAACTATCACTTAAATAAAAAAGTGCATAGAAAATAAACATGATTAGAAACTTTTCTTTTTACACTTCTGTACATTTTCATCATACATTCGTTCGTTTGTCTGGTTTTGTCACCGAACGTTTTTTTTTTTCTTCCTTCATTTCTGCGATACAGGAAAACACTGATTGAGAAATGAAACATCTGTAAGACGAAGGAGAAACCAGGTGAAGATTCACAGCTGGATCAGAGATCACAACTCAATCTGCACCAATAAATAAAAAGAATCCAGAACATTCTGGTTCATCACATTAGGACTGGACATCCCACAGCGGCGACGGAAACATAAATCTCTGAAAACTCTTGTTTTTGTTTGTTTTGTTGTTTTCCTGACATCTAAGAATTGTTCAAATGTACAAAGAATAAAAACGACAGCAATGAAACCTGGTTTCAACTTTACAAGCACATTTACTCGAGTTTTTTTAACATGTTATTGTTTTTATATTATTATTGAAGTATTATGCAGGAAATAAAAGTCTCAGAAGTGCAGTGAGAGAGCAAACACACACACACACACCGAGAGAACAACACACCATTCGTACTGAAAATGCTGCACGTTACTCTAAACTGTAACACAAAGCCGTTTAGATTTTACACACAAACTGTGGTTCGCTACGGTAACTAAGTTTGTCCATTCCGTATATGGTGTAGATATTGTAAATATTGTAAATACAAGTTCTATCCATACAATGTTTAGTAAGAATATAATTATGTCTAGATACTGAGGAGATGCTGTGGTACCACTGCCGTGGCCTGGAAGAATAAAGTCCAGTAGCGTCCGATCCTCCGGCACCGTCGCCGGTCGTTTATGACACGTTGGAGTGTAATGAACGTTTGGGAACATCGTGAACAAAGCCCTTGAGATTAGTAGTATTCTGAACACCATCGACCGTCTGCCAGATCGACGGATTTAGGTTCAAAGCTCCGGCGTGAATGCGCCGGTGTCACGGGGGTCAGCGTCCTCTCGGAACCATCGTCCCGTAAAAGTAAAATCAATAAATCTGTTCAGGATCACGAATAGAAAAAATACATTCAACAAAAGGCCTAGCTGCAGAGTTCGATCCGACTCTGCGCCGCATCCGGAGAGCCGGACCCGGACGAACTCTTTATACCTGAATCGATGACCCGAGCGATGCTGCGAGGATCGAATCCACGCGAGAAGCTGCGGCGACACCCTCGAACCGATCAAAACAAAAAAACCTTAAAAAAGCAGCCGATCATAAACGCTGACGAGTCCAGAACTGAAGCTCGTCGTCTTTTAACCACCTTAAATAAAAGAAATGAATAAGACGATGCAAAAATCACAAAAGAATCCAAACACTGGGCTGTAAAGGCTCGAGAGATGCACAACACAGCGACTGAATGAGGAGGTACGAACACAAATCATTCATCAGCAAACCCACATGAGGTGAAATTAAACAGTTCCAAAATAAATCATCCACACAGACGTCCGGCGCTTCCAACGATTCCATTATCAAAACCTTTAGAGAAGCAGAAAAGGCCACAGAACCGAACACGTTCTTCACAAAGATGCTTTTCCATCAAAAATCTTAATCATTTCAAACACAATGAGATTCAATCATAACATGTAAAAAATGTGACGAAGGCACCACACCCCTGTTCTCACCATGACAACGACGCCTCAGTTCCACTGCACGGTCGCTTCTGCTCACTTTCATTCTCTAATCACTTAAAATTTATATTTTAACCAAATCGAATTTCAGCTTTGTGCCATCTAGTGAACATTATTGGCATTGCACACTCTGGTTTGAATCTCGGTGTTGCAGAATGGTCCAATATTGCTGTGGGTTAAAGAAAGACCTGGCAACCAAGTCCATACTAAACCAGGACAGTAAATGCTCGAGCTCAAATTCATCGTAATTAACCTACACGACACCAGGGGGAGTCGAGTTTCTGAAGGTTTCTGTGATTGTGTTTACTCTCCGGTTTTAGTGACGATTGAGAAACATCGTTTGTTGTTGATTTTATCTGATGGATATTGAACAACGATTTTAAATGTCATGAACGAAACATCATGAACATGGAGGCACCGACGTCTACAGAGAGAGAGAGAGAGAGAGAGAGAGAGAGAGAGAGAGAGAGAGAGAGAGAGAGAGAGAGAGAGAGAGATGACTTTAACTACAAGCGTGCACTATATTGTTTTTGATGGCAGTATTGCTCCCCCTTGTGGTCTGTAATTAGTAAATGCTGGTGGTGAATATAAATTAATATTTATATTAATTGTGTCTGTTTATCCTTCACTGATCTTATATTGATTATTAATTCGACTCTATTTATTGTGTAACTGAATGTAAAATCTTATATTTGTTTTAGTTGTTTAATAACATTAATTTGTCATAATTATCAAGTTTCATCAAACAATTTATCTTCTTATAATTATAAGATTCTAATTGACATTTCTGTTAAAATGACAGTAATTACTGAGACTTCTCATCATTATTTAAGGTGTATTATTTTTAAGTTTTGCTTGGACTGTTGTATGTTAGAGAGTCGTTCCACAGATCCATTTTGTTCTCTGGAATGTAAATCTTGATCTCTCAGAACTGCTGATAATATAAACGTTATAATTCAACACAATCGTTTGGTTGTGGGTCGATAGTTCGATGTGTAACTTAAATTCTCTCTTATTAAAATGAAAAGATTTTATTCTAATAAAACATCGTTCAGACAGTTTTAACAGTTCTAATTATGCCACGTCATCTTGTGTATTAAATGTTGTGTTGTTGCTACACACACACACACACACACACACACACACACACACACACACGTTCATACACACTGTGCATTTCTGTTTTATTTGAGTCACTGAGCTGAACGCTGATAAATATTTTTCTTTGGTAGTCGGGAGTCGTGCAGAATGACTCTGATTATCAGATCTACACTTAGATATATCCGAGTCCCTGATCTCTGGCCTCTCGTTACTCCAGCACTTTTATTTTCTTTAGTTACTGGTATGCAAACTATTCTGAGTGAACAAATAAAACAGCGTCGCTGTGCATTTACTCAAGTCTGGAAAAAGTTCTTATAAGCTGTCGAGCTCTTCAGTCGTCAGGATCCTGTTTGCTTTCCATGTCCGAACATTTTCCCATGTCAGTGTTAATACTAGTTTCATATCGTAACTCGGTCAGTAAACAAGCCGTCTCACTCCGAACACACTCACACAAGTTTTTTTTACATTTTTAATTGTTGCTGTTGTAAATCCATTCAAATCTTTTTTATCTTTAAAATCTTTGAAGGTTTTTGGTTTGAGTTTCATTCAGCCGACAGAATGTGAGACCGGCGGCTGATGTTTATTACATCCGACATACAGACCGTGTTCTAATTATTCATAACTCAGTTAGTTCATAACTTTATGTTACTCAGGTCATTTCTTCCAGAACAAATGTCACAGATCAGATGTGTAGACGTTTGTGTAGGAGACGTTGTCGTGTTGAAACTGGAAACTTGTGCTACACATTTATTCAGTTATTAGTGCAGCTGTGGATTTACACAGCTGGGAAAGTTCTGGTGTGGGTTTTCCTTCAGAAAAGCCGGTTTCCTCCAACAATCCAAAGGTGTGTGTGTGTGTGTGTGTGTGTGTGTATGTGTTTAATGTGTGACTTTGTGCTGGAATTGTTGTGTATTAAAATAATAATAATTGATAAAAACCAGCACACAGCACAGCGGTTTAATACTCAGCACTGTCATCATAATAAGAAGTCCCGGGTTGGATTATGGGGTAAAACAATCTAGCACTTTCTGTGTGGAGTTTGCATGTTCTCCCAGTGTCTCTGTAGGTTTCCTCGGAGTACTCTGGTTTCCTCACATAGTCCAAAAACATGCAGTCAGGTTAATTGGAGATACTGAAATGGTTCTGTGTGTGTGTGTGTACACTGCAACAGACTGGTGACCTGTTCAGGTGTTTAGTGTATTTGCCACAGTGTCACAACTGTGATTTTACTTATAATAAAGCTCTGGTCACACTAGACGATGGACGGTTGGATGGACTCAGACTCTAGTCTAAAGACTTGTGACTGGTATTGTGTGAACATCTCTGAGACTTAATAAATGGTAGAAATGTTAAATTTCTCTTCGTCTGTTTGTAACTCTGAAACAATAAAAGTGAAGAGAAAAAAAGGATCGAACCCTGTTCCTCCGGCCGTCACACCCACACATAACTTCCCCCGTGTGATACACTACTTTAAATCTGTGCTCCTTTATAAGCATCATTTCCTTTAACAGTGACCGGTGAATAACGACGGTAAATGTTTGAGCTCAAATGTTAAACAAAAATAGATTTTGACACGTAGAGAACATGCAAACTCCACACAGAACGTCCCGGATCAGCTTAACAGTGATCTGAACCCGAACCCGGGACATCTTGCTGTAAGGTGACAGTGTGAACCACTAAAGACACTGTGTCATCTGTGTGACTAAATAATGCTAATATATATATATATATATATATATAATACATATATGATCAGATACGTGCAAAAGTGCACCACTTATCGTCATAACAACCAGAGATTTCACATGCTCGTGTGATATTGAGAAGTTTGTGTGTTTGTATATTAGTGATTGATGTAGGTGTGTGATGGTTATAATGATACGAGTCGGTGTGGAACTCTTGGATACACACATGTTGACCTTGGCAGAAGAAGATCGACTTTGATTCTGGCTCTGAATTACTGATGAAATCTAAAACTCAACATCCCAGCTGATGCTTGCAGACATGAGACACGACACCCGGGAGAAGAGAAGCTTCTCCAGCTACCTGTTATTTTAAACTCAGGTTTAAACTCTGGAATAGACGTGTGGGGCCCCGGGGCTCTCGGACGGGTTCCAGTTTGGCTGAACAGTTTGAATTCAGAAGGAAGGTTTCGATTGAAAGTCTCAGTATGTTCAGACGTGTTCAGGAGGAAAAGCTTTGTTTGCAGTTGGCATGTTCCCTGATTTGTCGTTTTTTTTTCCAGCCGCATGACCTCCATCCTCACATCCGCATGCACAGGGAATAACCTGAACCTCCACTTCCTTTACTCAGAACCATGATGAGCTTTCCAGTTCTTTACTCGAACGGATCCTCACAAACTGCTTCATCAAGTCTTTGCAAGATTACTCGAACGTAAAAAGATATTTAGTCCGTTTCTATAGCAACGCTACATTCGTACGTCTAACGCTTGTGGTTGTGTCGTCATAAGTGAGCAATGTTGCTTCACAACAAGTTCGAGTCCTATGTAAGGCAAACCGGGGTTTTCTGTGTGGAGTTGGTATGTTCTCCCTGTATGTGCGTGGGTTTCTTCCAGGTACTCCGGTTTTCTCTCACAGTCCAGAGAATCCTAATTCTAGTGTGTGTGTGTGTGTGTGTGTGTGTGTGTGTGTGTGTGTGTGTGTGTGTGTGTGTGTGTGTGTAAACAGACCTGCTGATCTGTTCAGGTGTTTAGTGTATTTGCACTAGATGATGGATGGATTTCCATACAAGGTCGAAGCTGATTGGTAATTAATAACAGGCTCGTGTCACCAACAGGAGAGAGATTATTATTATCACTATTATTAACACTCACTAACAAATCACTAACAAATCACTAATAAATCACTAATGAATCACTAATGAATCACTAATGAATCACTAATGAATCACTAATGAATCACTAATGAATCACTAATGAATCACTAACACTTTCACTCTCATCAGTAACCATCACGTCCATATTAAATGTTTACTGTATTGAGAGACTGAGATTTGTGTTTGTAACTATATTGTGTTAATAACACTTTTGGCTGTTGTGATTATAAAGTGTTAAAACTACTTTATAAAACTTTTACGATTATATTTGGTCTCTTTTTACTTCCACTTGTACTTTACCATTTATAGTACGAATCTTCTCCCGGCGCCTCGTTTGACATGATAAATGTTTCTTCTCCAGACTGGAATGATCTTACACACACACACACACACACACACACACACACACACACACACACTGTGATTTACTCTCCGTTCTTTTACTTTTTACAACATTTATGATTTTATTTTCACTTCTTATAATTAAATAAACTGAGATAAAAGGGAATTTCACAGCTCGGGGGCTTTAAACTGGATTCTTTCTCTAGCAGCTTGTTTAACACTCGCCGACATTATTACAGCTGATTATACTAGTTCAGTATTGTGTGTGTGTGTGTGTGTGTGTGTGTATGTGTGTGTGTATGTGCCAGTGCAACACTCGTGTTTGTTGTAATTTATGACTTCTTGCAAACAACCGTGACAAAAAAACAGCTCACTTTTGACCTTTGACTCGAGCTGGTTATCACTGTTGTAAGGAAGTGCTTTACACCATTCAGTGTCACAAAAGCTGCCGGGAAACTGCGGCTGGTTTCCAAGCAACAGACAATTTTAGTCAAATTCCTTTTTGTTTCTCTTACGTGATAGCAAAAGTGTTGTTTTTAAACGAGTCTTAAACCTGCCCTAAATCTGTGTCTGTGTGTGTGTGTCTTTAACGCTGAAACAGACTAGTGAACCGTTCAGGTGTTTAGTGTATTTCACCCTGCGTGTGTGTGTCCCATCGTGATCCTGAGTAATTAATATTAAATCATATTTTCAGGTCTCTATCTAGAACGTCTTAATTTTTTCTAAATATAAAGTACAACGCTTTTATCTTCAACTCTCCCAGCTTGTATGGGAGCTCGGGTCTCAATAGCGCCCCCTGGAGCAGGCAGGATGAAGGATCCAACAGAAGTTTGTAAAGATAATTATGAGTTATTTAAACGAGTCAGTCAATAAAACCCAAAACGTGGTGTGTGTAGGTTAAACTTCAGCGCCACTCGTCCGCCGTCGTCGTGCTCGAGTGTGTTTGTTGTTTACAGTCCAGTGTTGTTGTTGTTCTACACCACACAGAAGAGAATCTTTGTTTGGGAGGAAACGGAACAGTTTGGTGTTGTTGGTGGATGAATGGTGGCACGTCTGAGAAATGTGAAGGTGGTGTGGAAGAGACGCAGTGATGTTAGAACAATGGAGACGGTCGACTGGTGCTGGTGTGTAACGTCTCCGTCTTTATTTCTCTTTAGTTACACTGGGGGGTACAAACAAATACACACAAACACACAATGGCTGCAGTGTAACTGCTGCGTGTTTGGACACGTCGACACTTTATGGGCCTTTTTACACTCAAATCTTCAAATGTTCACGTCTTGGTAAATAAGGAATTTGCTTAAGGGTCCGATTTAAGTCCCCTGTAGGTCTCCCCGGGTCCTGTATCGAATCGTGTTGCACTCTGTGCTCACTACTGCCCCCTGGTGTGTGTTCGTTAAATATGGACGAATCATTTTGCTGGTGTGTTAAAGTGCAGCTGTGGAACGTCACTGAGTTCTTAGTTTAACAGCAGGGGGCGCTGTGCGTCTCCTGTATAATACGAACAACATGAGCTGATCTAAATCTCATAATAATTGTTTTTACATGTATTATTATAGAAAAAAACATGTAAAAATGAACCACATTAATGTCGCATGTGCAGCAGCTTTTTACTGAAGTCAGAAAGACGTGGAGATTTAAACCCAGTAAATTGTTAAAGTTTAAGATGAAGTGTAAACTCATGTTAGTAATTCTGGAGTTGAGCTGAAAGTCATTATCCTAAATCATTTCCTTTCACATGCTTAACAAACCATTTGGACCTGAGACCAGCACATTTTTGTGTTGGTGCCATCGATTACACATGTTCATCTTTTCTCTCTGTAAGCTTTAGAACTGAATTACAAATCATGACTTTTTTTTATCTTTCTTTATTACTTCATTCAAAGTTCTCACTTGTCTACTAAATAATGCTGGTAAATATCTGCGCCGTGATGACTGGGGTCTGGAGAACTCCGGGTTTGGTTCAGGAGAAGCTTGTGCAATGTTTCCGTTACAGAAATATCACATTAGAAACAACGATCAGGTGAAAGATTATCAAAGTTACCAAAGCAACTGCCGTGAAACTGTGATGTAATTTCCTGTCAGAACCTGAATGAATTTGGATCAGAGCACACAGAGCAGCTCTCGAGCCCTTTAGCTGTTTTCTTTGCAGAAGCATTCACACACTAGGGGGCAGTAGTGAGCACATGTATCCGGAGCGCTAGACAATTCTATATATTCTATATAGTCACGGCACCTGGGGGGCAGTCACCTGTCGACTCTCGGGAATCGAACCGGAGACCTTCCGATCACAAGCTAGGGCCATGGTGCATTCTTGTGGAGTTTGCATGTTCTCCCTGTGTTAGTCAGTGTGTTGCTAATGGATTCTATTTGCATTGTGATTCTCTTTCTTGCTCAACTATAATAAAATGATGACATCACTATTATATTACCGCATGTCCTCGGTGCACTGATGCTGGCAAACCGGCGGCGCATGACGCACAACACGTCTACACAATCCATCGTCATGGCGACCGCAGGCCCGGGAACATTATTAGGTTTTAATGCTGGATCATACGGAGTCATTTTTCTGTCTTAGAGCCTTGCAAGCCATAAACATTTTAGGATTTTGAAACCTGGACAGTTTCAAAGTCTCTGTACTCAAGCACTCCCAGTTTTTCACACACACACACACACACACACACACACACACACACACACACACACACACACACACACACACACACACACA
>JAOTRQ010092252.1:0-10731 GCA_028565875.1 Hoplisoma paleatum
GTGTGTGTGTGTGTGTGTGTGTGTGTGTGTGTGTGTGTGTGTGTGTGTGTGTGTGTGTGTGTGTGTGTGTGAAATACAGTGTCCATTTAACCTGCACGTTTTGGCCTGTGGAAAGAACAAATGCTCCGATTTCTAATTTTAACTTCTAAATCTTTAATAACAATTTGATTGTAAATAAATCATCTAGGTAAAATGACTATGAAGATCATTAAAAGCAATTCTGTGTTCAAGCATAGCATTGTGTTGAGTGATGTTTTTTTTTTGCATAAAGTTTTAATGATCTACTGTTTAAAACTTTAGCTGTATTTAAAGCCAGACTAGACAACCTTCTTGCACAATGTGCAACTATTGGTTGGGTTTCTTACGAGGCTCCATCTGCAGGCCTGTAAAAAATGTTCATTGTTTTAAAGACACGCGTCCACCAAGCCATGCGTGACTGTTTTGAGCATCAGACCGTTGGACGCAACGTATAATCCTCTCTCTGTCTAAAGCTCTTTTCTTCTTCCATGCCTGCTCCGACAAGGGCTTTCGCCTCATATATTTACACCAGAGTGGCAGTGAAAGCATAACGCAGTTTGGACAAATACAATTAATTTCTGATCTGTTATGTGTCATCTCCACTTTTACGTTCTGAAAAAAGTCTGCTGTTCTTAGAGCCATTATCATATAATAATTATCTGACAACGCACAGAGAATTACTTATCATCAGAATGAGAACATAATTAGCTAACTGAATATACAGATAAATATGAAATATTTCACTAAAGCATAATATTTTCAGGGCAGTGATGGCTCAGTGATTAACATACTAAATTAGTAATCAGAAGGTCGCTGGTTTCAAACACCATCATTGCCAAATAAAGAAATGAATTAAATAAAAGTGAAATGTAAAATGGTGTGTGTTTTAAACAAGCATGATTATGACAAAATAGAATGTATCTTTATAGTAGCACTGTCGCCTCACATCAAAATGATCCCGGGCCCAGATCCTTTTTCTTTGGATTTTGCATGTTCTTCATGGGTCTGCTCCAAATTAATAATACCCAGCTAAAAATTGCTATAATTAAATGCAAAAGGTTTCTTTTCTTTTTTTTCTTTTTTCATGTTCATAATTTTACATTTCATCACTTTTTGCGTGTTTGCGTGCATTACATTTCATCACTATGAAGCGTGTCAACTGGACTGTATTATGTCACTAACCAGTATCACGATTCCATCAACAACAGTTTTGCGAGAAAACCTTTAGATCCCGTGTCAACTTACTACAGAGAAACAAGATGAAGAGATTTTATTAATATTTTGCTTTATGTGTAATTATGCTTCAATAGACAGGAATGCAACTGACTAAGAGGAATCAACTGAATCGTTTTACTGACTGACTAATATTAACCCGGTATCTTAAACTAAATCCGTAACACCCTCTCTAAAGTCTCACGCTGTACTCACTCCAAAATAAAAATGAAAAGATTGGTCAGTCTGGTTAAACCTGGTTACACCTCGTTCAAGCATGAATTATTATTTTTTCATTAGTTTTATTTCTGTTTGGATTTGTTAATGCAAAAAACTGGTGGCTGGAAAACCAGTTACTGTATCTAGTTCAATGCACTTCTTAGACAGCTATCAAATGATTGGTTGTCCCCACCAATCACCACCATGCTAGCTTATTTACGTTGTAAGGTTACATTACACTTGTGCGCAGAAAATAATAAATAAAAATACCTTCTGAGAAATAAATATTGGGTTTGCCTCCTCAGTTGTGGAAGCTTACTTAATGTTATACGTTAGATTTTAAGCTTTTTAAAGCATCTACAAATGAGACAGCCTTCTTGAGAGCACGTGTTGAACATAATGTTGAACAACATGAATGTTGAACATAGACAGCTCAGTAGGTATTCAGACAGACCCAGTATGTCAGTTTTTGACTGATGGCTTACCATCTCTCCATCATCCAATATATAATGTGTCATAAAGTGTCTGGTTGCAGCAAACACTGGTACAAAATACCCAAGTTCCATGTGATAAGACAGTGCTCTATCTTTTATTTTTACCTTTTCACTTCGGTTCTTGTTTTCACACGCTTTTATAGCTGTCACTCTATATATTTTCAGGAAAAAATATACAATTCTGCCAATGAAATATGCAAGTACCATCTATCAACATTTGTAGCAGGATGATGAAATAACATTGCAACAGTGAGACATGAACATGTTCAGTATGGCCATTTGGTTGACCAAAAAAGCGAGCTTAAAATGCTAGAGCACTAAATTTTGAAGTGAATAACTCTTTTGAAACACATTTCATTGTAATACCTATAAGTGGGTTGGATATAATAAGCATCAAGTGAACATTTTATCCCCAAATTCAACGGAGACAGAGTTAGGATCTCCCAAACTGCAGCTTATGTACATGTAGCAAAGACTGGCCCATGTGGCCTGATCATCACAGATGAGCTACTGTCTCAAATTGCTGAGCATTTAATGCTGGTTCTAATAAAAAAGGTGTCAGATATTAGCTAAGTGGTCATTATATTATGCCTGATGAGTGTATATGGCTAAACAGTTTGGTCTGGAGGATCGTCAGAAGCCAGCACAATGCTCTAATCCATGTGAAACACCCTTGTAATGCAAAGCACTTTACAGACCTGTTTATAACTTTTTAGAATGCCTTACCTAAAAAGATGCTGTAGGAAATGCCCACCATACATATGTGGAACTCTGGTAATAATAAATCAATAAAATCAATAACATTGGTTACTGAAAGAGCTCAAGTGGTGTTATGATAGCAGCAGTTCAAATTTCTGCGAGTGTTTTTTTTAAAAGGTGGCACAGTTACTAAGGAGTGATTAAACATATTTGATTTGACAGTTAATAGTTGTATGGTTTAGGAGTGGGTGTCACGAGGGGGTGTTTCTCACCCAGAGGAGTCATACTTGATTAGTCTTACTGACCACATACACATGGACATCTAATGTAGCTCAGCTCAGTGTGAAGGTCTGTTGACTAGCAAACCTTAAGAACCATGTTAGAGTTGTTTCACATGAGGCCATCTGTTCAAATATCACTGATCTGATGATGTAGACAATCATCTTTTGGCTGTGAGTCACAGCAGAGTATACTGAACTGGTGTATTTTCTGCTTTACATCATAAAGAAAAGTATATAATGTGAGTGTACAGGATGCCACAGCTGATAGATTAGGTACTGTACAGAAACACCGGGACCTGAGTTAAATACTAACCTGCGAGCACATGTGCAAAGGTAAGATTGTGTTGTTCTTAATTAATAATTAATGACTGACTCAGAGAATCAGAACCTGTAATAACATTTTATACTAAACGAACAATGAGCATAATAAGCCAGCATAGTGTTAGCATAATTTGTTTAAAATTCTAAAAGCTTTATCAAAGTCTTCTAATTCTACATGTTTTAGACCTGCTTGTTATCCACTCTAGGTTTCTATTCCTGGGAAGAAGATAAATCTTGTAATCCATGTTGAATTACACCCTTTACACCCTGTTGAATTCATGGTATTTGGTGTTTTCACATCATCAGCTTTCCAGCCCAACATGCAGCTGTCATCTGTTGGTGTAAAACAAATGTACATTATTATCCCTGCACTTTTCTGAATATATTTACATCGGTATGTCATGACCCCATAGTGGTTTGTGCGTTTAATTGCATAGGAGAACATACACAGCATATATCTAAACAAGTAAACCACAAGAAATCATAAGATTTGTTTAAAAGTTTGACAAAGAAACTGATAGGTACATTGATTGTACCTTGGACCATTGTGATATTTACACAAGCAAAACTATAACATGGGTGAAAACATACTAAACTCCACTACAGAGCTAGGATTCAAACTCCTTTATTTATTAGTCAAAGCTCTACCTTCCAGATCACCGCTGTTTGTTTTAATAATCATACTTTTCTATTGGTGCACATCCCTTCCATGGTATATGTAAACAAAGAATCATACCTTCATGGATATGATGTAATATACAGACATGCCCCAGCCTATCTGTCCACAATTATGAAACACAACAAACAAAAACCATATTTTGTCAGTGTGCATATTTTAAAAAAAAAGTACACAACACTGTAGTATATGCGAGGCAAAACTTGTTTGTTTAGATTGTATTTATGTATTCATTTCATGATTCCACAGCAATAATGCATTTGCAACAGGTCTGATAGTCGTGTTTTGCCATTTCTTTTATTAAGTCAATGCATCTACTCAATCCTGAATAGATTCATATGTGGCCATAAAATTGACATTAATGACAGGTGATTAATCTCTAATATTAGTTTAAAGCTTTTGCAGAGGAGCAGGATATTAAATCTAATGTAGTGGAAAAAATGGGAAATTTAACAGCAGATATTTAACCCCCGGAGACTGGGTCAATATGAACAAAGCAGATTCCAGACGTTATGACCGCTGATCCGTGCTTTAGGACAGGTGGAGGTTAAATGCCGTTTCTGTCTCTCCATCACATCAGGCACAATTGCTATACAAAATACGTACCATTGATTTTTAGGAGCATGTGTGCAATCCATTGTGGCTTCATTTACAAAATTGCATGTGGCAATTGGGTGCAACAACATGAGGATTCCTTAATATGCCAGTTGGCTCACAATGCTTCTTTTAACACGGGCTAAATGGATTGGTCTGCTTACCTTGGAAGTGACCTACTCTTTAGTGGGGCTTTCTAAACAAACTTCATTTCCATGTGCAGATTAAATAGACCTGTCCATGTGAGCGCTGTCTGCTTAGGGTCGGAAGGATATGGAACTAAAACTACTTTGGTAAATAGAGATGAACTTATGTGTTTAACTTTACTCACTGCCTAGGGACCATAAATCTTAATGTTTTGTTCCACTAACCACTTTTGCCAAATGACATGGTTCACCATTATAGTGGAACAAAAAAAACATTGTTCATTTATACATTTCTCTTGGGCGATGTTTTAATGCCAGTTTTTATTCATGTCATTGTTCGGAGCAAACTCGTATATACGAGTAATATCAATGCAAAATACAATGTTAATTACTGCAATGGCTAACTATTTACACATAAAAAGTACTATATTTCTAATACTTTGTTCTTAGTACTTTGCTCTATTTTTCGATACAAAAAATTGTTCATTTAAGATATTATTTGAACACTTAGCATTGTGTAGTCATGTCACCTTTTACTTATTGTTATATCAACTATACTTGTAATATGTTAAAATTGGTAAAATGTAAATAGCCATGGTTGTAAGAGATGACTCAAGAGTTAGTCAGCCTCCGGCCACTAGGAGAAAACAATAAGCCACAATTAAGTCTTATGCGCAACACCTGAGTGAACAGTATAAAGACATAAAGCAGCAGACTGTAAACTGCTGAATGAGTGATCATACAGTCTGTAATTTTGGTAAAGGATTGAGAAAGTTCATGTTCATCAATCATTGCCTGATCTCAAATTTCATTCTCTAGTAACTTTAAGGAAAAGAAATAATAATAAAAAATAAGATGTATTACTATTAATGTTAATACATTTAAAGCTATATCATTAAAATATTAACAACAATGATTAGGAACAATGATTTCAGATTATATTAGAACTTTAGTGCATTATATTCTAAGTTGGGTTGGGTAAGTGAATGTCTTCTTTCCTCTCGAATGTAGAGCAGGACAGTTTCTCCATGGGAGTTCTTCATTCTGTTTCTCACTCAAACGTATCCTCAAAGTGGGTGTTTTTTTTAGTTTCCTCTTAAACCTTATCAAATGTATTGGGTGTTAAGCCATTATAGACAAATTGTCACTACAAAGCCTTGTTGGTTAAGTGGGTTTAAATCCCACTCGGCAAGCTTCTATTTTATTTTAATAATTCCAGCATATCCACAATGAGACTACTGAGCACTAGGGTTCTATTTGTAAGTAAGCAGGTAGCTTAACGAGTAGTAAGAAAGAGACTCAAGTTCAAGTCCATCTTTCAGTAATCACTTTTACAATCGTAGCCTTTTTCATAAGAACATTGTGCCCTGAAATTTGTAGCTGTTAAAACATTACAAATGCATTAGAATATCATATAATTTTGTTCTTTGCTATGATTTGACGTATTGACAGTATTAAGTGTTTACATTTTACTTTTACTGCTGGATGCTTTTAATTTTTGTATTTTGTCAAATTATATGCAAGTAAAGACACTTTAAGGCTTTATAAGATAGTAGTTTGTTTATTAAGATTTTAAGTTACACTTTGTTACATTCATGAGAAATAGTAGTTATTTATTACAAAAGGTGAATCAGTTCACAAACTTATATTAAAGTTATATTTGTGTCTGATTCGGTTTTGAACTGTGGGTGAAGACCAGGGATCCCCAAAAAGAACACTAAGTGGACATTGTGGGGGGGGGACAACACAATACCACATAGAAAGAACTTGTACCTGCCACCTGGAAATTAAACCCGGACCTTTTTTCTGTGAAGTGACTATGGGACCTATTTGGGCTAATAATTTGGGTTAATAGAAGAGGGAGTTAAATGTATATACTTGGCGTCTAAAATTGTTAAGTTAAATAAACATTATAATCATTGTCCAAGACTGTTTGAACTGTCTGACTGAACCTAATTTTAATATTAAATGGTTCGTAACCACTACTTATTACTACCAATTAGTTCAGTGTTTCTCATACTCATTGCAAACACATTTATAATAATATATTAAATAGGTAATAGATTGTTTGCTTACAACTTGGAAAAGAAAATGCATAGTTGTGACCTTTAAGTTAACCCTTACTGAACACTGAATCAGAGTTGAACTAGAATCTTGAAATTGACGCAGGCATTATCAATCCATGCCTGTGCATGTATCAGAAGTTCACAATTTGGTCCCCTACAAATACTCTTAGACTATTGTTAATCTTTTCCAGGCCTGATTCTTTGCTCAATTTAAATCATGGCATTCGTTAATTGATGAATGAAGAGTACTTTATATTTGATTAGAACAAGACAAAGGATTCTCATTTAAATGGATCTTGCTTTTAAATAATCTTGTCATATTTATTTCACTTCTGTATCCATCTGAATTAATCCTGATAAGTTAAATTCAAAGCGAAATGAAAACTGCTTAGCAAACCAATTAAACAGGTTAGCGAGGATGGGGATGAATCTTAATGATGAATCTTGACTGCCAGAGGTTGATAAGTCAGATAACATGCAGGGAACAATATCAAGTGTTGAACTTTTTCCCTCTGAATGACTATGATGTCTTTTTTGTGTGTTTTGCATGAATTATTTGTATTTAATTCATTAGGGTGTTCAACTGAAAGTTGGCATGGGTCTTTATGGATATAAATTATTGAGTGGACATTGCAGGGGGACAGTTAAAAGTCCTTTACATTAATAATGCACAAGCTTATGCACTTTCCAAATGTTATTTTTCAAGGCTTGAGTTGCCTTCCTTATGTCAATACTTCACATGTGATTTTGTTTATGAACCATTTTAATTATAAACTTATTATATTAAGAACTCAAATGTAAAGAAAAACTTATTTAATTATAAAATTAATTCATACATTTTTATAAAAGAAAATTGCATAATCAAATTGCTCAATAACACAGATCTCAATTGCTGAATGGCAAATGTTTATGTAGCAAAATCTATTTATTCCTTATCCTTCCTATATCCACTCATTCCTTTTCTGTCTTTGCTTTTGCACTGCACACAAACAACGTTGACCAAACTGTTGACATGCACCCATTGAACATAGTATAATTAAATGTCTTGTCACTTATCACATTCATTTTAAACTCAAAATGTAGTTTGGGAGAGCAGACAGGCTCATGAATGTTTTTTTTTCCCCAATGACGGAACATCATGTGACCTAAAACAACTGAAAAGTCTCCCACGTGCAAGAGATTAAGTAGTGTGAACTGTACACTGAGCTGACCCACCTGAAAGTCCTGTAGTATCAACTTAAAAGCTATTACATTTTTTTTGGGGGGGGGCAAGGAATCATCAGATGGCGAAAGATCCATTGTAAGCTTTTTCAGACACAACAACCTTCAATAAAGCTCAGCAAGTCCTTAAAATATTGTAAAATTTATTCAACAGTTATTAGGGAAAAGTGTCTGAACTTGAATTGAAACTTATTTATTTAGTCATGCATGAGTGACGATGAAACAAACCGAGTTATTAGGTTTATTTCTTCATAGGGTTCAAATTACATTTCCCTAGAATGGCTTAAAGAATATAAAATATTTTTAAAAATTGTATCCACTATCAGGGCATCATTATTTGACTGCAGTGGGTCTTCACTGATTCTTGACAAAAGGAAAACAGCGAGGTTGGGGGTCAGAAATGGACTGGTGGGCCAGCCTGGGCAAAAGAAGCCTCTGATAGAGCTGCCAGCGTTTTCTTCTGTGTCTGAGACAATCGTACAGCTGTCTACCATGCTGGCTGCTCAACAGCAAAGCCAACACACATCTATCACTAATACTGTATGTCTGTGAGTCTTCTACGAAACACTCCTTTAGCCGGGAAGCTTTCCAACCGTTCCTCACCTCAACCAAATCCAGAGCTAGACTTCTTATGTAAAATGCTTTTTAGGGTTTTGCCGATTTGGGACAGGGCCATGTGTGCCAGCTGGCATTGTTTATATATAATATAGATGGGTGTTTATGTACATGCTTGATGATCTGTAGAAAGCATTTTTCTGCAGATGCACAAGAGACTGTCTGTACATTTTTTTACTTATTACATGAAAACCCATTTTTCTTTCATCATCCTAACAATATTTTAAGTTATATTTATTTAAAAACAGTGTGTAAGTTTAATGTTTGTTCAACTTACAAACATAGTTGTATGTTGACACAAAACACAATGATTTAAAGCACTCTGCTTGTCTAAAAAACTAAATTGTAAATGAAACCTCATATACATTCAGTAAGACCTGCCACAAAATGCAAGCTACTCAGCTAATAGTCATACATAGAAAAAGTAATGTAGAACCCAATCAGTAGCAGGGCATAACAATTCTGTACTCACTAATACCTTAAGGGAATTTTAAGCAGCCAATTCATCTTCTGGATGTTCTTGAGAGGTGTGAGGAAACATTCTGTTACTCACTTTATGGCATGTTTTGCCAGGATTAAATGCAAATTCACTTGCTAAAGTGTTAAGGTTTTTTTGTCATTGACGTCGTTATAATGTAAAGCACAAAAGATGATTATTGATGTATTCTCAGCACTAGAAACAGCAATAGTATTGTTGATTTGATCTTATTTAAAGTTTTACCATTAGTCAGGGTCGTGTTGATCAAATCTAATTTATATTATGTGTTTTTTCTAAATAAAATTAAAACCACAGACGAGACAGGGCTGGCATATATATATATATATATATATATATATATAGCACTGTCGCCTCACAGCAAGAAGTCCCGGGTTCGATCCCCGGGTCGGGCTGGGGACTTTCTGTGCTTTCTGAGTTTGCATTCTCTCCCTGTGTCAGCGTGGGTTTCCTCCGGGTACTCCGGTTTCCTCCCACAGTCCAAAAACATGCACGAGGTTGATCGGAAATGTGAAATTGCCCAGTAGTCTCACAAGTTCCCACCACTTATATAATATTATTTATTTTAATATTTTATTATATATTGTTTATAGTAGTTAAAAAGCTGCAAACGAGTAAACAATGTTGAGAGGCAGACTTGATAAGGGGCTTTTTTTTGTTTGTTTGTTTTTTTTATATGGTTGATACTGAATAAAATATGACCTCATTCCCAGTGTATGCTTTCTGTCCTCTCTCCAAAGTCACTAGAACTGAACCCATATTTAAATTCACTTTTGTCATTCCAAACCCAATTTAAACATACTAAATGTTTTATCACAAAGTTAAAACATTTAATACTCACCTTTTAAAAACAAATGTTTTTTGAAGATTGCAAATGATTGATATTGAGATGTAGGCTTAGCTTGTATTTTGCAAGAATCTGGTGGTTGTAGCATGTCATAGCAGTGAATGAACTAGATTCCTAATCATGCCTCAGTGTAAATAATTCTATTTTTAGAAGAAAAGAAAAAACGCTACATACTGACATGTAACTGGTTGTGTTAAGAGGAAACGTGCAGAATTGACAGAAAAAATGTCCACTGTTCATATAAACACTCCAAATTTGAACATTATCCATCCATCCATCCCACATGATGGGATGCCAAAAACAAACAACTAGCATCAGAGAACTGACATGTATAAGATTTCTAGTATTCACAACTTTACAGACGATTGATATCAAATATAAACAGTGGGATCTGTACCTATTGTTTGTGGCAAGTCAGTAGACGATCTGGATGTACTTTAGAGTTTTGTGTTTCTAGCAGTGTTTAACTTAGCACAAGCTAGCAGAGTGTTGTTTCCATTCAGAAATGCAGCACTTGGTTAATTAATTTATGTTATAGCTCGATAGTGAAAGTATTGCATGTTTTTTTTCTTTTCTGACATTTTTACATGTATTAAATGCAATAAAAATTATTTCCGGCACGAGCTTAGACGTGGCGTAGTTCGAAAAATTTTATTTAGAAAATTGGTGAAACTGGAGAGCATTAAACTACTAATATAACTATATAATATAACTATATAAGAGTGATTTTGTGCAAAATGTTTCATGGACATGTTTTGTGGAACCCAAAGAGCTATTCTAACTTGTTTAAAAAGTGTGTGTGTCTGTGTGTGTGTGTGTGTGTGTG
>JAOTRQ010092262.1:0-10731 GCA_028565875.1 Hoplisoma paleatum
ACAATATATAATTATTAATTATAATTAATTATATAATTATTATTGTGACGTCACAAGTGTGTATCAAACTGGTCACCAGCCGCATTAGTTGGTACCGCAAAAGTAGCCCTCAGCTTCAAAAAGTTTGGTGACCCCTGGTTTATACCGTCTTAGATCATTTATTTTAATGAGTCATTATAGGGTGTATGAAGGTTCTCCCGGCCACCCGTGTGGTCTGTGGGGTAAAAACCCCTTTTGCAAGTTGATGAGTCAGCGGCACCAACATATTAATAACCAGTCTCAGTTTTTGGCAAACACCAGGGACACTATCGAGGGATCTCCAGTAGAGATCAGGAGTGATGCTTTAGTTTTCAGTTTCAAGACTACAGTGTACAGAATTAACAAAACTACTTCTCTTCTTTATTATTTCAAATCTGATTTATTGACAGTAAAGTTAAGACAATTAAAGTTATGACCATAATGTTTGGTGGTCAGATCCCTCAGGTGTCCCTTGTGTTTCCTTCTGCCGAGTAAAATTAGGTAGGCAAGTAATTTGGGTATGCTGAGTATTATTGTATAATAATGGGTGTGTCTGTTTAAACATTTTGTTCGCCAAACAAAATGCATTACACCAGTGTAGTTCTGTGAAAATAAATAAATAATGAAAACAGGGGTCCCAGTGGCACATCAGTGCAGATATTCTGAACTCAGTTCGTAACTACAGTATTCATTGCTACTGATTGGCTGGGTGCAGGCACAATTAGGAATCCCTGCAGCAGTGACTAATTGCTCGAACTGAATACAGTCATAATTTTAAATTGCTTTGAATAAAAGTTTCAGCTAAATGTCATAAATGTGAATGTACATTCAAGTATCTCATTTTAGCACTCTGCTGTGCCTGTGAACAGGGTCATAGCAATAATGGTTCTCGGTGATAAACAGACCAAGCGCCTCTCTCATCTCTAACTGGAGAAGGCCAGCACGTCCTTCTCCGCCCGCGCCTTGGCCCAGGAGCACGAGATAAAACCTCCACCCTTGTGACAGTCCCTGTCAGCTGTTACATAGCAACAGCCTCTTTTAGCTCCCTGATTATTTCACCATTGTGATGCAAATAAACAAGCTGAATAGATCCTCTTTTTTTCTGAGGATGATATGAAGTACAATTAGTCCAAGATAAAAAGAAAGCGGAACATCATTTGCAAATAAAGTGTATCAAGAGGTTTATTATTAGTGTTTAAATTTTCATGTGAGCTCTTTAATTGGGCTTGTTTAACCGGAAACGTCTTATTATTACTTGCGGTCTAAACCTAGGTTTGTACACATTAATGTTGAGGACATCAACAGGAAATAAAGAACTGATTATATTACAATATCAACTGGAAAAACAGCACCTGTCACTTAATGGGCCTGCCAAAGCCCATTCATGTATTCTCATATTTAGAGAATAAAAAAAGACTGGCACATAAAAAGAAAAATCCTTGGCCTACTTCCTACGATGTCACACTGCTACCCCATGCATCACCATGATTTTGAAACGACCTTTTAAAAATATTGGAAAAATGCTATTGACAATGCTTTTTTAATGTTTTTTTTTACTTCGACCCCTTGTTTGGGACTGTACAACATCCTACTATTGTAAAGAGAGAGAGGGTTAAGAGCCTTACTCATGTAAGATGTAACCCATGAGCTGATAGCCCAGAACTCTACCCACTGGGCTAACACTGTTATTGTTTTATTATGCTTATTTGATGAAACTTATTTATTTCATTTTTTTAAATAAATTTGCCATTTGATTGCATTTCATATTAAACGCAACAGTCAGATTGTTTATGCAATCTGCATAATTTCACAGTTGATCATGCATTGTTGTTAAATTAAACTATCAACTAGACAAAATGTTTTTTTTTTGCTATAATGATATTAATTGACGTATTCCTATTCCAGCATACGGCGTGATGGTCTTATCTAATTTCTGCAGGAATGGTAACACTGTCTCATAATTCCGTTGGAGCTTGGAAGACAGAACAAAGTGTTAAGCTGGTTATATAATAAAATTTTTATTCTTCGGACAGTGTGACATATATGTTATTAATCATATTAGTAAATAATGCTATTTATTTGTCCCTTAATTGCTTTTTGTTAATTAGTCAAGCTTAATTCCTTCCCAATATACTGTCATCCTTTGCCTAATGTAAGACATCTATACTGGGACTCGCGCACCCCCAGGGGTAGAAAGTAAACGACCCCTTAACTCTTAATTGCTCGAACTGTATATTACAAGTTACTAACTTGTTTTTGAAAGAAAAAAAAAGATAAATAGCCTGGGGGTAAGAGAACTGGGCTTGTGATCAGAAGCTTACTCATTCTGAGAAGCAACATATCACAACTGAAGTACCCTAAAGCAAGACACCAAATCCCTAACTGCACGTGTACTCACTGCTGCCCCCTAGTGTATGTTCAGCATTATGTGTAAATGTGTGTTTCACTGCATGGGTTAGGGTAAATGTGGAGGAATGATGCTGTGTAAATGCTGTGGTGAAAAAGTATTCCAAATTCTAAAAACTAAAACAAAAAGGAACAGATAATCTACAGAATTAAACAAAACTCTTATGTAATATGGATTTGTCGACATGGATGTGGTTAAAATGATCCTGCAATCTCGGCTGAGATAACTTGAGAAGATTAAAGAATGGAGACAACTGAGTCATGATTTTTGGAAACTTAAATCAACTGAAACTAATGCATACACCATTACTACAATAAAGAACTTGGAACAAAAACAGACAGTAGCCAGACTCTTGTATCAAATATGGGAACTAAAAGTTATGAAGCACAAACATCATCTTCAGTAACCTCTTTTTCCTCAACAAAATCAATGTCCTGAACACCAACAGGTATATTTTAGTAGGTCTGTGTCAGATAAATCTAGATAAAGGATGTAAACTGGAATCGTAACCGGATAGTTGTTGCACAGATCTGATTTGCAAGAGCACATCTTTATAGCGACTCAGGAGAATTTGAGAAACTGCCTCCCAAAACAGAACTAATAACTATACAAGAATCAATAAATCACAGTTCAGTTCCAGTTATAACGTGAAGTTCGTTTCTTAATAGAATAGAAAATAAATAATTTATTAATCCCAATTACTGAAATTATAGAACATTATGTTCTGAACTTAATCTTAACTTGAGTCTTTGTTTAGATTATTTTGTACAGCTATTTATTTACTTTTACACTCAACAGATTTAGAGGCTAACGTCAGTTCCTTAAAGGCTGAAAATGTTACAATGAAATGATTACCGGGTGCATTGAAAATTGTTTACACACACGTATAATAGAAAATAGTGTGTGCAAGTGTTTCATGTGTGTGTGCTGATTTCACCCTAAACGACCCCTCACATTTGTGCAGACACAATTCTACAGAGTCCAACTGGAACCGGGTATCTGGTATAATACTAATTTTTAACAACTGTTAACAGCACTTTTTACGATGTTATGTGTTCTTTTGTAATGAACGAATTCTGTAAAATGGGTGTGTGCCAATGTATTCCGATAAAGACCACTGTACCCATTGAACAATTCCCTTTTTGCACATTACACCAACACACTTAAATTTACATTTTGTGTGATAAACTAATACAAATTAACAACCATATATCAATTTTATGCAATCGACCAGCTCCAGTTGAATTGTAGGACTCATTACCTGAAAGTGTGAAGTGGCTGGCATTAAGTAGGTTATCTAGCTACTTTTAATACTATGCAATCTATATGACATTCTCTGATATATTGTATATATTATTATTTCTTTTAATTATAAACATCAAATGCATGTCAAAAGTTTGGTAACAGGCATGTTGCATTTCAAGTATCTGAGTGTCTCAAAGTGCTATTACTTAACCTCATCAGATGAAATTAAATGTCTGGTCCTGTATTACCAGAGCATTCTAAGAACTAACAGCTTGTAATTATGGTGTGACCCTATGATTGTATGAAAATGCAATATAATAGAGATGTCTAGACCTCAAAAATTATCTTCCATTTACTGAAGCAGCATTTTCCAGTATGGGTTCAATTGATAGCAGAGATTAGTAATGGCTCAATTATGCAATTGATGTCATTATGTTTTTTTCCCCCTGTTCACAGGATTAGTATGATTAACATCTAAAAGCCTTTCTGTTTTTGACCTCACACAAAATTTGAATTGAGTTAGAACAGAAGCCATGTTTTTTGTATTTTGCCTGACCAAAATAAATTAAAACACGATTACATTTCAGAAAATGATGACTCAACATTTATAAGAACAGAAAAGAGTTTATTAAACATTCTGTACTAGAAAATGTATAAATGTTGATAAGTATAAATGTTTGGACAACATTTCAAAACCATTTAAGTGAAATTTACATTTGTTAACTTAAATATAGTGATTTATAAACACTGAAAACTCACTTTTCGCAATTTGCATAAACATTTATAAAGTAAATTTACTGCAAAGTGCTACTTAATTGCAAAAATCACCTAAAATTTAATAGCAAACTTTCTGAAGGTTTCTTTATTGTCAATCCATCATTATACTATTGAATAATCCTATTTAGGTTCACACAGACAAACACACACATGCACATACAGGACAATTTCTTTATCTATTCCAGTTAACCTGACTGCTTGTCTTTGGAATGTGGGAGTACCAAAGGAAACCAATGCAGGCACATGGAGAACAAACAAACTTCACACAGAAATCCCTGGATCGCCTTAGTCAGAAACTGAACCTGGTACTTCTTGCTGTGAGGTAGTGCTAACCACTTAGCCACAAAATAATCCCATTAAGTCCAAATAAAGTTAATTTAGCTTATTTTATTGTAAAGTCTTTACTTCAATTTATTTAAGTACAGATGTTAATTACTTGACATTTTAACTTATGTTGTTTGTCATGAACACCTCCCATCCCTCTGGATGCTCTTGCACACCTACCACACCTTGTTTTGGTCTTGGCTTTGCCAATCAATCTCAGTGGCTGTGTTTAAGGGGATAATTGGGACTTGGGAGGATATTTTACTACAAAACTTGCTAGTTTTGTCAGCCTTTTTAGATTATGTCAACCTTTTCAAAACACCATACTGTCAGACAGCATGTTAACAGGAAATACAAATAGAGAACAACTGCTTTGTAGAACATCCTGAGGAAGTCAGTTTTGAAAAAGAGCCTACTTCAGAATTTGTCCAAAAAATGTCACATTCTCTGGACTAACTATTCACAGTTCTAGAAGACAACTTAATTACTTTTACCTTTAATGTAGAGTAAAAAATATTTTTCATTGCTTTTCAGTGCATCAAGATGTCGTTGATGGTGTGCACTTTTTGCTTTGTTTTTTAAAGAGAACTATGTTGCATTTATTTCATATCACCTTGAAAAAAACTAGTTTCATTTGACAGAATGAGAAGACAGGCCAAGTTATGTTCTACATGTTGTTGACAAAGCCTGTGAAGTAATTTGGTCTCCATTCAAGATAATAATTTTCCACTTCAAAATTATTCACAAGACAAAAGTGATAAATCTTCTTATGTGTCATTCGCACACATTCTCAAAAAGTACCTTGCAGCCTGGAAGATGAGTAAGAGCAAATAATTGCTGATGGCACAAATGCTAATAGATGGTGAGGTTTTGCACGAGAGAACAACTAGCACCAATTCGTTTCATGAGAATCCACTGGCTTTATTTAAAATTGTAAATTGTGGTCCAAGAGGAATGAGTACAAGCTATGTGATGGTTTTGCATGCCATCCTATTCTGATGTGAACAAACACTTTTGTGAAGAGGATTTTATGGAGGAGAACCACATAAAGGCATGCTTACCATCTTGAAAGTGTTATTAAATGACTGTGAGTATACGGTCAGAGTCAGAGAGGTCTTATAATCATGTCAGCTACATACAAGTACATATTAAAACAAAACTGCATTCCTCCAGGATCATGATCCAACAAAGAATGCAATAAACAATGCAGTTACACAACAGTACAATAAATACAAAATATTGCCTATAAAAAAACAACAAGATATTTGTAATCTCAACAGTTCTAATCTAGACCAGACTAGAGACAAGTATTAGTTAGATTAATTGAGTAGACGATGTGAAAACAGTGTGTGTTAGTGCAAAAGTGCCTGAGGAAATCCCATTTTTTGGAAGGTGAAATACGTAGCCAATGTAGATACATGTTAAGTGTTATGTTAAAAAATGCTACTATTTTTTAACAGTCATGTGTTCACAAGTAGTGTCAAGTTAGACTAAAATTGAACATTATTAGTTCAAATTAGGATGTTACAATAATATGAACGATTAGTAACAACAAAGAGATGTGAGCATTTACATTTACATAAACAATTTAATGTACCTGTTGTTTATACATGCACCAACTTAAGTTTTACAAGTGTACAATAAAAGGTCCAAATAGTATATTTTTGAGTGTACACCATAGTCGTGAAGTGTTCAGGTATAGTTCAGTCACATTCGGGTGTAAAAGCAGCAGTTAGGAGTTAGGTACCTTGAAGTATCATCAAGGGCACTTCAGTCATAATCTATCAACTCTCGGAATCAAACCAGCAATCAGCAAGTCTTTCTGATTTTAGCACTTCTACAGCGTGACACGATGAACGTGTTGTTTTACTAAAAAGATAGTATTAACCAAAAAACATATAGTGCTTATTTTATAAGCCAGGCATCCTATTTGCAGTTCAACCATTATATGTAAACCTCTCAGGCGAGAATTATTTTCCACATTTTGCAGTTTACATCTTGTCATATGGTTATTGCTCTGCATTGTCTTATGTCAAATCAGCCGTAAATGCCAGGTTTATAATGCACTACAGAAATGCTTGCCTGTCTTTCTCCAATCTCCTCACGGAAATTTGAAGCTCTCTTAGTGTCATCAGACTGATGATAGTAGAGTAACTCAAATGGAATATGCCATTCTGAAAATTTTCTGTATCAATAAATTGTGCAGAGATAAAACTATCTAACTACTCTCTATAGAGTTTTCAAAAGCCCATGTTCATATTTTAAGTAATCACCTCGTCATTGTCAAATGATTCCAGGTATAGCATGCTCACCCATTCACACTAAAAGACAATTTATTAAAAGTAAATATACTGAATCCCAGCCATAGAGGCTGAACCTTTTGGATAGCAATCATATACCTGATAAGCAATATCTTATTTATTTAAAAAAAAAAAAAAACAATTACATCACAACAATTGTAAACTACAAAAGTGAAATGCTTTTTTTCTGTTTTGGGGTTCTCCCATTTGGGGTCAAACAGCTGATCAATGTCGGCACAGCGTGGCATAATTTATATGTTCGACACAATTCTCTTGTCCATGCGAGTTATTGGATAAACATAACATATTAATTAATTATTGTATTTATACATACTTAAACAAAATTATTAATGAACTTAACATACATATTTACATTTAGTTTTTTCCATTTGCATACAGTACATTTATTTACATACAGTACTCAACAGGAAACCTTTCTTAATATATTATGATTGATGTAGCTAGGACTGCCTACCATGCTGGGCATGGCATTAATTTCAACTTGGATTCATTTTAACTTGAATTAATTTTGAATTGATTTTTTATGGCAGTGATTGCACAGGATTTTTATTATTTTTTTTGCATTGGCTCAACATTTGTTTGAAAACGTATGATAAATAGTATAAATAATACGGAAATTAATAGTTTGTTATACAAAATGTATGTATGATAAACTATTTGAAAGACAAAGTTCCACAGTATTATGATCCTCCTAATTCTTTCTTAATAATTATGATTAAGTGACACCCTTAATTCCAGGTCCCAAGATAGGCTCTACAATCACAGGAAACACTGATCTTTTGCAATGATTTCAAAGAAATAAAGAACGTTACTCTATCCAGAAATGAAACTGTCCAGATGGTCTAAACCTCTTTTAAAATATATATTATAAAATGCTTGCACTCCTGTGAGTTCTGCATTTTACATATTTGTATGCTGCCATTAGATAAAAAAAACTCAGAAGTTTTAATTAGCACTTAAGACAGAAACAGAGGCTTCATTGTTGCACTGTAGATGACCAATATTATAAATTAGTATGATGCTGGTACTTTTTAAACAGTGGCAAAAACGCAAACAAAACACCTCATAATTTAATAAAGAATTAAAACAATTAAATTATTTACCTTTGTCTTATTCCAATTCTATGATTTCAGGCAGATTTCCCATCTCCAGTATAATTATGGTAGTGTACTGCGTGTGCTTACTCAATAGTAGTAGTATACATATTATATTCAATGTTTACAGACCACTTTCGTATGCTTTAAAAATATGAGATTTATGACATATTTTCTGACAAATTTGTCTCTGGTTGTGCCAAAAAGAATTTGTGTCTATAACTGAATCACGATATTTATTGAAATAACTGAAAACCGAACCTGCAATGACCTTTTATTGGCCTGCCAATAAAAAATTAAAGATGTTTTAAATTATGGGACACATTCACCATGGCATTGTTTCCACAAGCTTCAGCATATGAAACATGTATTTCTGTCCAGAGTTGCATTCATTTCCCTTCAAGGTCTCACAAAAAAGTCTTTTTTTGTCCCCGTAACACTCTTTCCCAATTTAAGCCAGATGAATCTGGGCATGGGCATCTTGGAACAGCTTGTACGGTTGGCACTAGACGTGATGGGTGCATCACTTAAGCTGCCTCTTTTCCAACCAGTGCAGATCAGTCTGGGACAAGGTAAATCTTTTGGGACAGGGACAAGACTTCTGTTGATAGTTCTAGAGTCCAGTCTTTATAATGTCTAGCTATTTAAGCAGTTTTTGTTGTCTAGTCCAGTAATTAAAAACAACCTCTAAAGATTCTTTGACATTGTGCATTTGGAAATGCTCTTTTTTTTCACTATTGAACAAATCCATCAGTTCTTCTGGTGTTTTTGGCAAGTATATATGGACATATTCCCCAGTTATTAGAGCCAGGTATTTGAGAGCCTGGCTGTTTTAAGTGCAACATTAGCATGTAGAAGGTTTCACGTTTGTTTCAAAATAGATTTTTGTTTACATCTCTAGGTTACTTTTGATAAAAAATATATACACATACTGAAGTGTTTGCTTCATTCAATACACAGGGAATTGGTTTGCATTAAAAGGGAAACTACTGCAGATATCCATCATCCTACAAAATGGAAAAAAAACTATAAGACAAATTGCCATGGTATCAAAACTGATGACAAAGCTCCCTAAAACCAATGAACAATCTTGTCTCATCTTATATACTGTGCATGCTAATGAAGCTTTGCAAAGTTTCAAACACCTGATTTTACCTCTATATAGCATATATAGCATTATTTTCTACTGTTAAGTGTCATGTGGAATATGCACTAAAAAGCATTTGGTTTCAGTTGGTATTAACAGTGTAATGACAATGGCAGTCCCATCAAATCATTTACCATTTTTTACCTGTTTCCAGTCCAGTCGTATCCGACCTTTGGGTGCTCAGTGTTTTTATGGAGTAGGTTGCCAAGTCTTTCTCCAACCCATAGTGTCATAGTGTATCCATGGGACATTTATACATCTCCAATCAACCTAGTGCATGTTTTAGGCAGTAGGAGCAAATCCATGTGGACACGGGGAGAACATATATCACTTAATTAATAATTTAATCTACACTACATTTATATAATGCAGTTGCCTTTACTAACTGATTTGTTAATGGCCGTAATTAACCGATTGAAAGTCTCGCCTTGTGTGCTATGCAGGTATAATGGCATCGATTTGTGTATGTAGTGTCGTTTCACACTGTATTTTTTGGCTGTTTTAAAGAACTACATTCGGGTACTTTGAGTGCACTGAGTTTTATTGTGTTTCTTGGACACACTAAAACATAGTGTTCGAAGTGTTCAAGTGCGCGAATTGGCATGCACCTAAAGAACCTAAAAAACTTGATAGGCGGATAGGACTAAGGTGGAACTACCAGTCCATGGCGGGACTTGTCAAGGCAAATGTCAAGGGATTACAAACATCTGTTGCCCCTTTAATATCATCAATCACTTTAATCCCTATGAATTAGACTGGGTGGTCTATATTAACTATATTACAATCATCTGTCAATCCATCAATCATGATAATTTTATAAGTGTTATGAGAAAGGAAATTGTAATGTTCGATATATTTCAAATGTTTGTCACATTTGTCATGCTACCTGTTACGCTAAAGCTATAAGGTTTAAAAGGTTATGAGAAAGAAAATGTTCGGGGATATTATATTACAAACATCTGTCAATCCATCAAGCAGGCTAATGCCGTAAAGGTTAAAGGTTATGAGAAAGGAAATTGTAAGTGTCATTATAATTCTGTCACATCTGTCACACAATCTGTTACACCAGTGCTATATGGGTTAAAAGGTTACCAGAAAGGAAATGATAAGGGTATTTATATTAAATCACCTGTCATATATGTCACAAACATGTTACGCCATCTGTCACATCGGTTAAAAAAATATGCGAAAAAATTGTTTAGGTTACGAGTAAGAAAATGGATGGTTGGGTCAATAAATGTTCTTATTATTAAACAAATAGTTAAACATTGATACAGAAATATATAATTAAAAAAAATATTTGACCAGTATATTTGGTCTATATATACAGTGGAACCTCGGTTAACGAACGCCCCTGATAGCGTCCAATTCGGATAACGACCAACCATTTCACTAAAA
>JAOTRQ010092273.1:0-10731 GCA_028565875.1 Hoplisoma paleatum
GGAAAACTCTGCTCCAAACATTAACGTCCTACCCCAGGAACTGGGAAAAACGGACGATAAACGAATAGATAGAGAGAGTGGGCAAAGGTAAAACTATAAAAGATAAGAAAACGTTACCTGTACTCTTCATGGGTGAAGATGGGAATAACCGAGGGCTGCAGGACGGTAATTTCCACCAGTGTTGTGTTGGATTTAACCGGATCTCCATCGTCATAGGCGAAAACTTTCAACTTGATGGTGAGAAAGACAAATCAATCAGAGATGGATTATTATGTTTCACACTGCCTCTGTTACTGTACGTTTTCACACTAAATTAAATAATTGTATTAAACGATAAATAACACTTAAAATGGGGATGTGTCCTCACTGTGAATTTGGTGTTGGGCTCCTCGTTGAGGTTGACCCTGGTGAGAATGTCGCCGGTGTCCTCCTGCACGTCGAAGATGCTGGCGCTGTAGGTGAACTGCTCCGAATGCACTTTATAATGCACCCGACTGGCTGCGGTACCCTACAGAAATGTGAACAGCATTGAGCCCTATAACAGTTATATAACATTCCCTCCATCCATCCATCCATCCATCCATCCGCACTGGTTCAGGTGGTGGGGCAGATTCCTAAGCAAAGCGCCCCAGACCGGGAAGATTCAGAGACATTCTCCTGTCCGACTGGGTCACATCGTCTTACCAACGTGTCCTGGATCTTCCAAAGAGTCTCCACACAGCTAAACTCTTCTGTAAGACCTCCACAGAGAGACGTCCTGACCAGATGATTCCTCTCTGACATGGATCTAACATTCGAATTAACCTTATTACTGATGATACATGAACATAACCGTTAAAATGATAAATCAGTGTGCTATAAGTGCTGGTCCCAAACCCGGATCCGAACGCCTTTATTGTTATTGTATAAGTACAACAAGGTTCAGTGAACGTTTCTTACAGTAACAGGATATCAAAGGTTCAATATTATTGTACAATATAATATAATTTAATAATCAGTCCAGCAGGAAGACTACAAAATATGCATACATGTAAGATCTAAACATTCGTATATTTTACGAATATGGTGTGAGGTACGGCAGAGCAATGGCATTCACAACAAGCTAATAGCAGCTCCGAGTCTTTTAAGGTGAGCAGTTTGCATTAGCAATGATATATAAGCATGCCGGGGATATATTCCATACCATCTATTCATAAAAAATATGAACATGCAGGAGGTTATGACGGCACGATAGACGATTAAACAACCGGTGGGTCATTTGAAGGAATCCATCAGAAAAGAAAACGAGTCCTGATTTACCTTTGCTGGCTGACAGGAATTACAATTCAGTTTTTTAAACCAAGATCTGAAGTAATTATTTCCACAGACTCCGCCCCCAAAGAGAAATCCCGAATGAAAACCTGTCAGCATGGTTGTGTTGATGAATAGCATCTTGATATGTTCTGGGAGCACAGGATTGGAGGATTGATGTTGACACAGGAATGAGCAGGAGGAGTCGATACGTTCTGTGATTTAGGAGGAAGAATTCGACGTCCGGAGACGTTTGCATCGCATCTACCATCCCCCCCACGGCACTCGTTCACTCCCGGTGGGTGAATGTCATGAGTAAAAGCGGGGGACCTGCTGTGTGCAGTTATTTTTTACACTGGATGACATTCTCAAGTGCTGCTACGATTCTGTGTTTGTTCTCCAACCAGATTAGATGCTTACAGGAAATATCAGTGTGTGTGTGTGTGTATGTGTGTGTGTGTGTGTGTGTGTGTGAACAGACTTTGGTTTCAGGTACACATGATCTCACTGTATTCAATTTTCAAACAGCAAATAACATAATAATAATAAAATCATCATGCAACTTGGACCTGGTTGACATTCATTAAAAATAAACAATTTATTACAGCTATGTCCTCTAGAGGGCGCAATCAGGGGGTATTCATCTTCATTTGATTATTTGGCGCTGTTTTAATGACCCCCCTTTCAAAAACTCTCCTGGCACAAACAACTAATTCATCTGGACGTGGGACGAACACTGATATGTCTCCCCCTAATGGTCACGCATTGCGAAGCCTACTTTGTATCTAGAAATCATCCTCTTGCCTTCTCTAAAGACTGGAATGGGAATGTTTTTCTGTGTATGATGGTTCTGATTTCATCGATTAACATCTGCAACACCGACTGATGCAAAGTACGTACTGTCGGGCCCCTGAGCGAGGCCCGTAAATCTGGAAGTGGCTTGAACAGACAGACCCACACTCACCGGTGTGTCGCGGTCCTCGGCCTGTACCGTAGTAATGATGGTTCCTTTGGGTGCATTGGGCGCCACCATGCCTCGATACACAGTCCTGGTGAAGACGGGAGAGAAGTCGTTCACGTCCTTTAAGAGAGAGAGAGAGAGAGAGAGAGAGAGAGAGAGAGAGAGAGTCTGATTAATGGCTCTATCACATCACATGGCAGTATTCGCATCGTTCTCTTGCTCTCTCATTGCATTCACAACTTGCGTGAGCGGGACTCCATTAGCAGGTTCTTCCACCCCACTAAACAATGCTGGCACTTATTCAATAGTAGATCATGAAGAGCCTTACGTATGTGATGGTGCAGCGAGCATAAAGATTTATTTATTTATTTACTATTTTAATTTATTCAGCAGAATACACAGTGTTGTTGTCGTGGGGGGGGGGGCGTAAAACAGTACAGCATTTGCACCATCTTACCGTTACTGTGACCGAAACGGTGGCCAATCCGGGCGGCGTGACGCCATCGCCGTCCGCCGCTTCCACTATGAAGGTAAATGTGAGATTGTCAGGCGAAAGCTTCTCAAAATCCAGCGTGTTGAGAACCTTCAGCTGTCCAGAAGCGGGGTCGATCCCAAACAGATCCCGGATCTCAGGTGACCTGATGCGGTAGACGATGTTGGAGTTTAGATCGGCATCGAGGGCCTACAGCAGGACCGCAGACAGACATTAAATAAGATATTTGTAGCTTCTGTGGGGAGGCAACTTAGACTTGGTCTAAATCTAGTGTTAACATGGAATGACAGTTTTTTACAGCCTAGAGAATCGGAAGGTTGCCGGTTCGATTCCGAGAGTCGACAGGTCATGACTGAAGTGCCATTGAACAAGGCATGAAACCCCTAACTGCTCCCCGGGCGCCGTGGCTAAGGCCGACCACCTCGGCCTGTGTGCTCACTGCTGCCCCCTAGTGTGCGCAAATGTGTGTTTCACGGCACAGATTGGGTTCATTGTGATGGAATAATTCCTAAATGTGTAACAGAGATTGTTATAGCAGCATATTAGTAAGCGTTCATAAGTGTCCAAGCGTTTTGGACCGTCTTAGGTCAAGTGTTCACATACTTAGACTTGGTCTAAATCTACTGTTGACATGGAATAACAATGGAATAAACATGAATGTTTTTTGTAGCCTAGAGAATCGGAAGGTTGCCGGTTCGATTCCGGTCACGACTCAAGTGCCATTGAGCAAGGTCATTCAACAAATCTAAAATTTCCTTCTCAGGAGATGAATGAAAAACGTGTGATTATCATTAAAATTTAAGAAAAAATAGATACATTATGGATGAGATAATAAAAATCGAAAGGAAATGAAAGAACGACGAGCAACAGACAGAAAACAGAACCGTACAAACCGCAGATATGTGATCACGTGACTTTCGTCAGCGTTTTGGAACTAAACTTACTGTCACGTTAACGATGACCATCCCGGCAGGGCTGTTCTCGGCCAGAAAGACCTTGTAGAAAGGCCGAGAGAACACGGGACTGTTATCGTTTATGTCCAGTACGGTGACATTGAGGCTAATGGAGGTTCTGCGAGGATCCGGTGCCGCGTCCCACGCCTCCACCACCAGCTTATAATGCTCCCTCAGCTCTCGGTCCAGAGGCACCGCTGTCCAGATTCCTCCATCTGCAGCCACCCGGAAAAGCTGGGCATGGTTTAAGAGCCGGTATTGGACCCGTCCGTTCGGGCCGAGGTCCGGATCCACGGCCTAAAGCGCACGTGATGATTTAGACCTGGACTAAATGTGGGAGACTCACCAAACGTCTGTAAATAAGCAGACGTACCTTCACTCGTCCCACGAAAGCATTGGCCTGCTCCTCTGGAACCGTCAGATTTTTGGACAATGAGGGATCGAACACGGGGTCGTTATCGTTCACGTCCATGACCTGGATGCTAACCGTGATGCTTGAGGTCTGAAAAAATAAACATACATATATAAAGATAAGTAAATATACAGTTTATAAAGAGAGAACTCAGATTCAGCTGATTTTAGGAAGAGTCGAGTTCTCACCACGTCTGATTTCCCATCAGAGGCTGTAATTATAAGCGTGTAGAGATCCCGAGTCTCTCTATCCAAAGTTTCTGCCAGCAGCAAGACACCCGACCTGCGAAGCATGAAGAGAACAGCAAGACACCTTTAAACCCGACTAGATCGCATCAATGACATCAGTTTAAGACCATTCCTGAAATAAATGTACCCACAGAATCATTCATTTGGTTCATCAGCGTGTCGTTTACTCATATATGCTGCAATCATGCTTCCTGCTGGCTGAACAGTGGTACTACACAGAGCCCGGAAAAAAAATTGTATTCGGTACTTCGGTACGCTCACGACAACTTCAGGAATCGAACCAGCAACCTTCCGATCACAAGCTCGGGTCTCTATACACCAGGTAATAACTGCCCTATGATGTTACTCAGGGCTTCCTTCTAGTCTTCATAGTCTTATCAAAACTCAATTAAAATATCACTGCAAGAAAAATGAATAAAGATGTATATTTAATATATATTAAAACAAGGAAGAATTTATTTGTGCCGTGTGTGTATTAAAATCGTATCTAACGAATTCATGAAGGGCTTTTAATAGCACATACGTTCGGTTGATTTTGAAGGTGTTATTAGGATTTCCGCTGACGATGCTGTAGGTGATGGGATCTCCTTCCCGGTCTGTTGCCTACAAAAGACACATCAGTACTTTTATATAATGTGCATTTAATTACAAGCTCAGCCAACATGAATCCCACATTGACTCCTGGAAAGTATTTTTTTTTTAAAACCACTTCATTCCAAAATGAACTGGGGGTACACGGAGAATGATTCTTTAAAAAAAGTCATTTTCAGCTGCTCAGTGGTAAAAAAACAAGCTTGGTAATTCATATATCAGCTCTGCTCCCGTCAAACCGGATGGCAGGCTCGTATTTCGGGTTTGCTGCGGTAGAAGTTCCTTATATCTGCTGCAGTTATGACCTCTGCTGGCTGATCCAGTGTACTGCAAAGAAACAACTGAACTGGAATTCAATCGGCGACTGACAGCCTATGGTGCTAACTGCAATATGTCAACTGACCACAATTGTTCAATATAAAGTATAGAAGTGATGGAGGCGCTGTTGAGCTCCTGTCAGCAAGGACGATGCAGCAGTGATGTTCGGGTTGCCAGATTGGAAGTTTGTAGGTTTACCCCAGATTCTCAAACATTATTATTCTCTTTATTAACAATAAAAACATGATAAAATAAAACAAAATTTAAATTTTGACCCCCGCGAGTAACCTTTAGCCCTTAATAAAGAATTATTCGAACATCCGTGCTTTATAACAATCCAGAATTATTCTCGTTATCCAAGCCCATCGTGACTGACCTGCAGGTTGAGTACGGTGGCTCCTTGTCTCATGGTCTCGCTGATCTCCAGACTGTAGAGATGCTGGGGGAAGTGTGGTGGGCTCTGGTTATTTGGGGGTAACACTTCGATGTACACGGTAGTGATGGAGCTCCTTCTGACCGCGGCCGGAGCCTCGTCTTCAGCCCTGACCGTCAGGACGTAAGATTGTCCCACAGTAAGACTGACCCCGGGCTTCATGCTGATCGCTCCGGTTCGATTATCGACGCTGAAGTGACCCTGACCTCCAGCTACGATACTGTAATTTATCAGGCCGTTACTGCCCTCGTCAGCATCCACCGCCGTCAGCTGAAAATAAATCACCGTTACTCCAGCGGTCTGAAGAAAAGCCGTTAATCGGCTCACTCTGGATAATTAGACTGTTCCAATGTGTGAATGGGGGTGTATCGATTACCCGGAACATGACCTCCCCGGGCAACACGTCGGTGTAAACACGGATGCTGTAGGAGACGTCGGGGAAGGTGGGCGTGTTGTCGTTGGTGTCCATTACCGTGATGTTAACAGTGACCGGTGAGCTGATGTGAACCCCGTCAGAGGCAAGCATCTACAAAATCATCCAGAGAATGAAATTCAATCATAAATTCTATCCAGCTCAGTTTTATTCATCCATCATGAGTTTTATAGAACTGACATAAAAGCTTTTTTATCCACTCTAAATCACTCTTTTATTCAATATTTAATTATAAATATATAAACACGTAATTTAATACTGCAGCAAGATGAGAACACTCAGCATTACGTTTAAAATCATAATCAAAACACCCACTACAAAAAGATTTAATAAAATGACCAGAATAAAAAAATATTCCCCTTTTTTATGGGTCTATAGTAAAAAAACCTGCTTATTTTTATTGAATTAAAGATTTAATTCCACTAAGAAAATCTGCCGGGTTTAATTTTACTTCTGTCTGGTCATAAAAAAACTTACTGTTAAAAATAAATTAAGTAATTATTACATTAATAAACTAATCAATTATTAAATGGCAATAGATAAATATATAACAATTAATTGGTGACTAAATAAATAAGGAAAAACAAATACAGGCTGATAAGATACTAACAAATATAAATAAAATATAGAAATTAATGAATTATTATGAGGCCGTTGTCGCCTGGTAATTAGAAAACTAGGTTTGTGATTGGAAGGTTACAGAGACATCAAACTCACAGCTGTTTCCTGGGCAACCGTGGCTAGAGCTGCCCACCATGACAGCCATATGTGCTCATTCATGCCCCCATTGTGTGTAAATGTGTATTTCGCTGTACGAGAGGGTTAAAGGACGAATAATTCTTTAGTGTATAAAGGTACAGTGGTGAAAAATATTCTACAAATTAAATACGTATTTAATAGAAATAAAAACAATTGAAAACATAAATACATTAATAAATATACAAGTATACACAAAAAAAATTAATACATTCTTGAACTTCACTAAAAAAAGCTTTAGTTAGAGCAAATCTTAAGCAGCAGTGGATCTGCTTGACTGGGTTTTTATTCTTTCATCATGAGCTTAAATGAACATGTCATTTACATAAAAGCCTTTTTATACGCTCATAATCACTCAGGCCCTTACTTTTATGAAATATTTAATTATTAATATAAAAACCACAGACGTAATGTCAGATTGAGGCAAGATACTCATAAAATACTCAGCACCACATCTTAATAAGAATGAATACGGTCACTACAAGATTTAATAGAATTACCAGATTTTTTAAAATCCACTCACGTATGAGTCTTAAATAAAAAAAAACACGTAAAACGGTGCCCATGGAGGAAACCCACACAAAAGAGTCCAAGCAAGGACCTTGTTGTTGTTGTGAGGTCGTACCGTGAAGATGTAGCTCTGCTGCTGTTCGCGGTCTAACGGCTTCAGGAGCGTCAGGTAACGCACAATCCCGTCGGGCGTGACCGCGAAGACGCTGAAGTAATCGTTCAGAGTGATTCGAAGCATCGGGTCTTTAGTCTGGAATCGGGCAGATGAGGTCAGAAGATAAGAACAGGTTCCTAAAATCAGGTCAATATTATAATCTTTGGATTTTTTGATCACTCACTGGCTCAACGTCGTTATCCAGAGCGACGATGGCGAGAGGAGACGAGAGGTTGGCGCTGCAGGAGATGGTGGTGCCCACCGGAGCGGATTCCAGAACGAAGCCGTGAAAGGAAGTCGCCTCGAAGTACGGGGCCTGATCGTTCTCGTCCTGAACCTCGATGTGAAGGCTGGCGAAGGCTGGGAGTGGGTGACCGTTGTTCTGCTCTGCCTATAGGTCAGATTAATGAGGTCAGATTACTCACCCGAAATATTGAGTTCCTCTACGTTTAGCCAATTACGTCTCTTCAGCTTTCAAGAGTTCGGGAGTTTATATCTTAGATCGTTTATCTGGTTTTACCTTGATGATCAGGTCAAATCCCTGGTGCTGCTCGCGGCTGATTGGCTGCAAGAGTGTGAGCTCGGCTGTGCTGATGTTCAGGGTGAAATACTCAGAGTAGGATTCCGGGTTACCTGGAGAGGAGGAAAAACGTTGTGTTCGATACTGTCCCCCCAAAAGACGTATATTTAGCATCCTGGACTTACCGATGAGGATGGAGTACAGGATCCCTGGCCGGTCCGAGGGTGGCTGGATGTTCCGGTCCTGATCTACGGCTTGAATGGGCGGGGTTACGTTCACCGGGTTTGCGCTGCTCTGTCAGGAAATGAACAGGTAAGACGCTGGCGCCAAATTTGTGATCATGATCGAGAATAAAAAGATAAAGCATTTACTGTGGATAATATTAAAAGATTCAAAGAATTGACTGGTGCCCCCTAATGGCAGTCAGGATTTAAAAACGGAGCACATTTGAATAAGAAGAGCTCAACCCGAATCACTTACTGATCAATTTAAGTGAGTCTCTAATCCCCCCCCAAAGCAAAAAGAGGACTAAATCTTCCCCTCTTACTCTGGTGGTGCAGAGACACCCAGAATTACGAGGATTCTAACACCGGATTGTTCCTCCCGACACTAAATAAGGAGCTTATTTATAATTTATCATGCCCTTAGAAGGCCTGTAATCACAACATTAAAACACAGAGATGAGTCCGAAGCGAGGGGAGAGGTAAACAACAAGATCGTCTAGGAAGACAGGGTGTAGGTTCGAGGTGAGGGGTAAATCTGCCTTGCTTCTGCAAGTCAGCAAGACCTGGACTCATTTGAAATGCTCAGAGGTTGGCGGTAGCAGCAGAGCGACGTTCCAACGCAGGAATCTAGAACTTGGATTTTTACACAGTAATAATAAGTAAGAAAGATTAAGAAGAAAAGAAACTTGCCGCAAACAAAGCAAACTCCACAAACTACGCAAACTACACCCTACTTTGGGATGCAGCCATTTTTTTCAGGGTACAAAGACACACGACAGAATTTTCGGTGCACTCACAATCCCATAAAATAGTGTACAACTAATTAACATTCATAATACCAACATACCTGCATTATGTGGCTGGTAGAGTAGAAGCAGTTGTGGACTCGAGTAGCAGATTTATTGAATTATTAATTCCCCCAAATCTTTATAGTACATAATTATGCTACATTTAGAATTAATGGTTTTCATGCTACAGATTCTGCTGTTGCGCAGTAATGAAGTGGTGGTACACATGGTGGTGTCCGAAATCATTCACTACCCTACTGAATTTAAATCTATGTGAATGTCCTACATAATGATTGATGTTGGGAATTTGGAAGTCATTACAAGCACAGGACACGTGGTTACCGGGTAGTTGCCATGAGCATGATATGGTTATATAACATGCTTATATGAGAAATAGGATGGACGTACTGGGTCGGTCAGTTCCAGGACCGTGGCCTTGTACATCAGGGGTTTGCAGTCACGCGTATTCTCCACCAGGCTGCAGGGGAGGAACACTGGGCCCAAATCATCTCCGTCCAGGACATCCACGGTCAGCGTGGTTGTGGCGGTCAGTCGATCTGTAGGATTAGGAGCTCGATCCTGAGTGGGAAAAAAATCTTTATTTTCCTTTACATAATTCTCATCACTAAATATGAACAAGCTACGGTATTAAATCTTTTGCTCCCATAGGACGTACGTTCGCCTGGATGATGACCAGATAGCGCGTGATCTCCTCGTAGTTCAGTCTCTCTCTCAGTACCACGGAGCCCAACAGTGTCAGCGGGATGTTAAAGGTTCTGTTCGCCGTCTGTGAGGGAATATCGAAGCATCAGGCAACCAACTCCCCAGCTGTAATTATGCAATATTAGAGTCTGTTGGGTGCATCGTGACCTACCGGATCGTGAGGATTATAGCGGATGGTGTACTCGATTTGTCCGTTCGGCCCATCGTCGATGTCGACCGCACCGTTGTTCCCCGAAAAGCCAGAGAAGATGGTGGTACCCACAGGGGTCAGCTAGAAAAAATATCAGAGAATAATCTACGAACTGAGAGCACAGCCGAGGTCACAGATTTTTAGAGTGGGATTTTAAGAACTCACTTCATTGACAGTGACAGAGTAGCGTGGCTGTTGGAAGCGAGGGGTGTTATCGTTACGATCTCTCACCACGATCCGAACCTCGTGAAGAATCACCGTACCTACCAGCTCGTTGGTGCACTGGACCTGCACCACGATGGAATGGATGTAGGATGGAGGCTGTAGGGAGGGCAAAGAACGCAGTGGTTTTCGACACGGTTCCCATTTAGATAACAGCAATAGGACAAAAAAACATTTTGTTATACCTTTAAAAATGAAAGAACCCAAAATATTTAAAGTTTTCTTAATAGAACATTTTCAATGCCTCAGTCACAGCGTTTTTTGGGAACAAGATAGTGTCAGAATAAAATTCAAGAACAGCCAAGAATCATGATATAAATATAAAAATTAATAAAACAAAACATTCCAAAACATCCTGGGTGTTTATATGGTGTTGTCAGTTTGGCCATTTACCTGTAACCCGGTTGAATAGATTAATTCATGCAACAACCCCCGCAACCCCCGCAACACACACACACACACACACACACACACACACACACACACACACACACACACACACACACACACAC
>JAOTRQ010092302.1:0-10730 GCA_028565875.1 Hoplisoma paleatum
AAAAATTACTAGTCGGCCAAATTCCATTGGTCGATTGGTCGCAGGAAAAAAGGGCTTCTGGGACTTTAAATTTCAACGGCGTGACAACGGAAGACGTGACACGAATTTAGTCGATTAGTCGATTAGTTGGAGTAAATGACGACCACCGGTCGACCAACAAAATCCTTGGTTGTGGACAGCCCTAGTTCTCTTAATATCCATTTTTCTTATAAAAGTGTTTCTATACCTTCTTTAAATAAACACATTTTCTGAATAAAGATGTTTAAAGTAGCTGGTTCTGATTCAAAAATAAAGTTTGGCAAGTTGCTCTCATCACTTGAGGGAAGACTATCTTCTTCGTGTGTCTAATTCTCAGAAGTCGTTTTCATTTTTGTTCCAGTTTTGGTGCCCCTTGGAAGAACTTATATCCTGAACAGTTTGTGCAGTGTGGTAGATTTTAACAATGTGCTTCAGGTGTCGGGTGCAATAATAACAGGTTACATTCCTCCTACAGTTATACAAATATAACAATTAATACAGATTTCAATTCATTTTTACAAGCATCAGCGACTTTGCATTAGTCATATAGAACAGCAAGTACATGATTAGCAGGTGTAGGCGGAGGAAATGAATAGGTGATTAAATTCATTATTAAAACTAGTAAACAAACAACAAAATGTAATATTAGAATGTACATGTGGTTTTATCACAGAATGAAGTTACATGTATTTATTAATTGGGATTTTAATATGTTCTTCACTTTGGTTACATTCAAGATCAGAACAAGTAGTTACAGTTACAGTAAGATGCAACATCAAAAACTACTCGAGAACAATTCTGCATCTCCAACTCACTGTTCATAGAAATTTGGTACATGACATATATACAGTACGTACGTATGTACTATATACATCTGTGTATTTTCTTTTGTCGAGAGTAAACAGAATGTAAAACATTTAATCAATTATATAATAAAGATTTTACTTAATGTCAATTTACTGTAAATGACAATTTATTAAAACAGTTGTAAAACATTTATTTACTTTAAACAATCCTTATACTCACTCCTTTAATTATTACTATGACCTTTACATTTTTCATTTTCAGCATTTTTAACAGAAGCTTTTACCCAAAGTGACGAACAATTACAGCGAAACATGTATGCGAGCAATTGAGGGTTAATGGCCCAACAGTGGCAACTTTGTATTTTGTATTATACCTTAACTACAAAGCCATCGATTTGATTTGGTTTGTTACTTGTTAACAGTAGTCAGTCTCTTTTCTGCAAATAAAACAAAGATAACAAGTATTGATAATTGTATTACTTTTTAAACTTTATTCGATGTAAACTTGAACTGGATTTAATGCCTGTATGAAGCAAATATTTGTATGTTAAACGGCTTGGCGAATTTATTTCTGGTTACAGTGATTGAAAATGTTGATTCACTAAAAAAAAATTATTTATTGTAATATAATTTATTTATTATATGTTAGTTTGTTGCTTTTTAATCTAGGAGCAAAAAAGAGAGACAATTATCAATTGTAGTATATGTTCTTTTATATAATTTTTCATCTATTTGGACTGTTGTGCTAAAGAGATAGTCTTAATCCGCATGGAGCTCTACAGCACAGCTAAAATATCTTCGTTTTATTGTGCAACAAAACCATAAAAATATTATAGTGGCTTATATTTATGGATATATTCGTTATTTGGTAAATCAAAAGTTGACTTTGATTTAAGAGCTCCAACATTGCAAGGTTTATATTTATATAGCAAGTTTGTAGCATACCTATTTAACACTAAATGACATCCCATATTTCACATGTTATAGTTCATACCTAAAGAATCAGTTAATTGTTTTGTACCAACGTTTCTACCACAGTGTTTCTCACTGCTCAAATTGGATCTTTGACTGATCTTGGATGATCTTTGTTTTTTTACTGCCTCTTGCTTCTCTCAATCAAACCAAAGTGATCCCTCTTTCAAAATTCTCAGTGAAACACATCTCGAAACATCTCGTGATGAAATGCGGTCACATTGCAGGTCACAAAATCTGCAAATGTAGTTTCCGTACACTGTTACATTGTGTTTTAAGATCAATCATGTCTTTTAACCTTTCCTGGCTTTGAGTTGACTTGTGCCTTACAGTCTTGATAAAGAGTGGGACTCAGAATCCACTATGCAAAGTCCAGTGAGAAAGTTTAGCAGTCCGTGATGGTTTCGGGTGGCATTTTATCTACTAGTGATGTTCACTCTGTTTATGCAGCCATCCACCAGATTCATTTTTTCTACTGATGGTGAGGCCATGTCCGTATTCAAAAGCATTTAGTAACTGTCCACAGAGTGAAAACTACTAGAAACTGGGATGCTGCGTCTGACAGACCATCAACTCTCAAGGCCTAAGGCCCATCAAAAATATGAGGTTCTGTCAGAGGAAGATAAGAAAAACCCAACTGAGCAATAAAAACAAGCTGAAGGCCACTTTCAGGCAACCTATGTTTTAGCAATATCTCAGCAGTGTCACAAACTCTGTGACTGCAGTAATGAGGATTGAAAGCCTTGATAGGTCATGGAACATGTCGTTATGATGGACGGAAAGATGAAAGGACGGATGGGACCATTTTTACTGTGATCGTACCACTTTTTCCACAATCATAATTCAGAGCCCCTTCTGGTTTGCAAATGTAATTCTAAACAAGTGCTGTGTGTTTCCCCCAGGAAATAGAGGTTCTAGAATATCAACGTTCAAGCCCGGCACCACAGAATACTTGTTTTTTTTTTCAGCACGAACCTTGACGCCACCGGTAGGTGGGTCAGAGCTGTAGTGGTCCGTGCTGTTAGGAGAGAAGTGCCAATCTCAACTGTGCTTTATTATCTAAAGTTTGCATTGCTGCAGTTTGCATCTTACACTAATTTGATAATATTTGTGATGAGGTGGTAAAAGTGACCCAGACAGAACTAAAAATGCTGTAACGTGTTAACAATGATAAATGTGTGCATTATTATAATACCAAGATTACCATGAGAAATGTCATGTTCCTGTGGGTGATTTTGGTGCATGAGTGTGTATAAGATTATGTTTCACTAATGTTGGCTCGTTTTCTGGACCTTTTGTGATGATCACTGAAGTCGAAAGTAAATTGTCTTTTTGTGAAAGTGAAAATTAAAACTCCTTTTACACACAAATGAACACCAACATGTGTATTCAGCTTCTTTAGTAACAACTAAAATGCAGTTTTTTTACATGAAAAACATCTGTTACAGCAGCAGAAATGCTAGCACTTGCTATATTGTTTTTACTTTCTATAAATTGCTACATAATGCCCACTGCTGATGATACCACCCAAGATTCCAAAGCTCCAGAACCAAGTTGGTTCAGGAATGAAAGCTCTTGTAAAAATCTTGCTCAAATACACAACTATAGCCATGTTTCCATCTAAATGTTTTACAGGTGTAACACACATTTAAGAGAAATGAGAAGAAAAAAGTATAGTCTTGCATCCCAACTGATCATAACCGGTAATATGAACCTGTTTAAAGCTTGGCCAGCTTACCTGGTGGTCCTGAATTTTGCGACCCACCACCCGGAAGGCATTGTGGCCTGTGTGGTGATAAATGTGGACTCTGCTAAAACCCGTGGTACCACCAGCCGGGACCCACTTCTTGTTGGCATCATCATACACCATGACAGCAGCCCGGGCCTGACAGATACTCTGCTCACTAAAAAAGAAACACAAAGACAAATATGACATAGTGCAAGCTTTCATTTGAGATTTTACCACTGATTTATTCTGGTGGGTCTGGTTACTTCCAGAATCACTGGAAACGAATAAAGGTTGCCGTTCCATATCTGAAACACAGCCAAACATGGCTATATGTAATTATGCCCGTAAGTAGCTCACACCTTACTGTAGCTCAAAAAATGGCAAGCTGGGATAGTCAAAGAAAGAAATATTATACTGTACATCTTTATATGTGTAATGACAATTAAAAGCTATTCTAACTAATGTGGATTGAGACCTGGTTGCCAAGCCAAACATTGTTATTGATTTAGGCACATTTTAGGTTTTAGGCTAAACATAAATAACAAAGCCAAAAACTTGGCAAGCGCGATTTATTTAAATGTTTGCATAATCGTTAAACTCACAGAGAACGGTTTTGGTATGTTGTTTGTATATGCGTTCTTTTAGATTTGTTTTCTTGAAATCGAGTGTCGTTTCTATTTTGTCTGGGTTCAATCTTTTTCTTTAAACATTATTGTCTGCTGCACGTACTGCCAATCCCAACTGACCGGTTCCTAGAGCTGAGATTCAAATCAAGAAGCTCAAAATCTCTGCTCTGGTCTGCTAGTGGAATATTCTGCTAAGCCACCTGGGCAACCTGGTCAGTAATTGTTTTATATAAATAGATATTTAGCAACTTTCACAGTAATACGAGTGTCTTAAATATTCCATGTGATTTGTTTGATTTGTTATTAAACAACAATTCAACCTGAAGAGAGCTCTAGCTGTAGCAATGAGTAATGAATTAATTACTGCAGAAATCCTGTGGAAGGTCCAAACCAGAGGTCATGGACTTTGCGTCTGTCTTAGTGAGACTTGGCCTCCCAGTGTGCAGTGGGTGGTTTGTGTATTCTCCCAACTTGAACCAACATCAATGGGTACCATCAAACTTTTATCTAGCTGCCACTTGGGGTTTGATGGTACCCATTTGCTACATTCTACATGGTCCTACCAGTGACCCCCATCAGCACAACATGAATTGACTGTGACCTGTGAAGAAAGCTACATGCGCAAATGATCGTTTAATGCCAAGTTTACACAGATGTGTATTTCTACACAATGACAACGTGGACCTGTGTCTACTGTTTTATAGTCTACTCTTGATTGTAGATTGCTGGGCTACAGAATGTGAGATTACAACTCGTTGTGGTAGCAACCAGGGGTTCCAGATTAAAGACCTGAACGTTTACACATATGGAGTAATTTATACAGATAAAGAATAACTGGATTGACAACCGATAAGATAATAAAAATTCACAGGATTATAGGCATGGTCGCTGGAAGATAATAATTATCAGACGACTTTGCCAACAAACACACCTCAGCGGTAATCATTATTGATAAAAACCACATTAAGCTTCAAACTAATTTTGGTAATGGTCTTTTTTAGCAGGAAGCAGGTAGTAGAATGAAAAACACATTCATTTCAATAACTGCTTTATTTTTATAAGCATCACATGAAGTTTTAAGGAATGTGTCCCAAATAGTTTTTTGTTTATTTATTCAGCTTTTTAACATCAGGTTTAACACTTTAGGTAACATTCAAGACAGAAGACACTGAATAATAAACACTGAATCCATAATAAAATTAAGAAATGTTTACAGTTCTGATTCAAATTCATGGTTCTAATGTAAAAAGTTCACAGAAAGATCATCAAGACATGTACAATAAAGCTGCCTCACTGAAGTAAATACACACATCACACGAGTCCCATTAAACACAATCACAGATAATTTAGTATATTCAATTTGCCTTAACTACAGGTTTTTGGATAATGGGAGGAAACCAAAGCAGAAACCCCGCACAGAAAGTCCTGAGGATCAAACCCAGAACTTCTTGCTATGAGAGGACAGTAACCTCTAAGCCGCCCTTAAATACTAGATTAAACATTGTGATAATGAACAACACACAGTAGTACTTTACAGTATGCAAAAACAGACACACACATTTCACTATTTCGTGATCTACCATGAAACAAATCTCACTCTACGCTTCGTACGCTTGCAAAGGTCATGATTTCAGCAGAAATGAGGATGTTTGTTCCTCAAACAATAAATAAAACGTTACTAGCCACAATGCATACTTACTACCAGATCTCACTTTCATTTCTCAATCAATTTCATCCTTCCTTAAATCTCTGGATACAATTCAGTAATTCATCCAAGCCAAGAGAGTATTTTTATTCCCACCCACTATCTACGTATGCAGACATTAACTATCCATTTGAGCTGCTGGGAATTCCTCGTGGTTCAATCTTGTACAGTAGTTGGCTTATGACAACCAAACTTTTTCCATCTTAATGTGTACAAGTACATACACATGTACACACACTTTGGGCCACATATAGGGTTAGTTAAATTACATTACATGTAATAAATAATAATAGTTCTCATTTAAGTTAGTAGTAAATCAAGGTGTTTCCCTTTAAACTGTGTACATGTGATTTAAAGGCAAGTCCAAGATTACTGCTTAGATGACATTTAAACGGCAAGTCTCACATAATTAAAAAAAACATCTGTTTTGTGAATGAAATGAAGAGGAATAAAGAGGAGGTCAAACACCTTGATCACTCAGATTCCAAGGATTTAGGGGGGGGGGGTCATAAAAAACTATGTATGAGAAATTAAAGCGAAGCTGCAACCTTATCATTACTACAAAAGTTGTGTTTGCAAGGTCCATGCTTGTTTACACAAGAAAGAAAACCGAGGTATTTTACAAAAAAATGCAGCAAACAAAGACAACAGAACGACTGCATCAAACCTCTGCATGCCTGGAATCTAGAAAAAATCTTGACCAAAACCACACACAGTTCCTCCACCCAGATTTAAAAGGAGCTAAAATGCAGGTTGTGAATGTCCAAGACAGGACTGAGATATAGAGCTCTGTATTAGAATAATCCAGACACTGTGCCCAACTGCGCTGGACATGCGTGCTCAGTGCTGCCCCCTTATGTGTGTTCACTAGTGTATGTAAATGTGTTTCAGTGCACGGATTAGATTCAACATGGCGGAAGAAGTCCTGTGTGTGTAAAAGCACAGTGATTAAATCCAAACCTAAACCAAAGCACCAGTCAAAAGAAAAATGAAATTCAGGTTAAATCATATGTAAAATTATAGAACAGCTATTGAACTATAAGTCTTGCACAATATTACTGAAAAACACAACATCTAACATAGCATAATGCTACGAATACTACATATATTAGGGATGGATTACTGAATTATATCCAATGATTTATGAAAAAAATATTTTAAAACACATTTCATCCGTTCAAGATGTTTACTGTGGCTTTCAGTAAAAGAATTCCAACCATATGAATGACACCGTTGTGGCTTTTTCCGTCTACACTACAAGTCAGAGGAGTCTGAAAGAGATACGAGCTATTTTAAAACCTCACTCGGGTGACACAGACAAGGCTGTAACAGAAGGAAGACTTCTCACAGGGAGGGACTAGACTGTGAGGTAGCTTGAAATAGTCGTAGATTCAGTATGAAGGAAAAGGCAAAGAATCACCAAGTAACAATTGATTGTGACGAGGTATTATCATCTTTACATAAAACACCTAGAATTCCTACAATTCTTATGAACTACCGAGTATTATATAATACAATCAGCAAACAGCTACTGCACTTTATTTTCAACAAATCTGAAATAGAAGCACTTTAAAATTCCAATCTAAATGAATATTCAGGAGGAGAAAGCAAGGTCCTGTAAATATTTGATAAAGCTGCAGATGTGACCACACTTAAAAGGGTATATACGATGTTGATGTGTGCATTTATGAACTATATGGATATTGTGAGTCAAGCCCTGTCTTTTAACATCAGTGTCTGTCATCACAGACTTGATCATGAACGGGCAAAACATGGGCTGCAAAAGATGAGTTTATTAATGTATTTTTTCTAAAAACAACAAAAAAATGGATTTATAGCATTTTGAAAAAGAGCTCTTCAAATATTTACTGATCAGTCAAAATATTTTGACCACTTTGTGTTGGTTTGGACCACACTGGCCAGTCTCCAATCCTACCTCTCATGATCCCACAGCGGTTTTAAATGTTCCTTCTTTCATTGGACCTCTGCTGAGTACTGACCACCACAAACCGAGAACACCTAGCAAGAGCTGCCATTTTAGACAAGCTCCGACCAAATCATTCAGCATCACAACCTAAATTTAGCTTATAACAAATCCCATTTGGGAATAAACATGTTCATACCCAATGTTTGCCACCCACTAACATACACGGCATTGATATTATTCTTGTCATTCTGGTGTTATTCTGTGTTATTCTGGTCATGGGTCAATACTTATTTTATGCCTGATTAGTGTACATAATTTGTAATTTGAAGATTTACAATCTTACAATTAATTTATAACATGCAATCAGAAATGGAACAAACTACTGCTATACTAAAGCTTTGCATATATAACATTGTATAACGTTGAATAGTCCTCTCATTTTGCACTTGGACTGTGGAATGTAACTGAAGCGCCACAGAGTAATCCACACAAACAAGGAGAACATACAAACTCCACACAGAAAGCTCTACCCGAGAACGAAACCAAAAACTTGCTGAATGAGAAGTGTGTCTGGCTTTTCTTACGCATAATGTAAAGATGCACAAATGTGCAGCTTCACAGTGAAATCTGCAGTCAAAAATCTGCAACAGAGAACGATCAACAGCGACTTTTTCCTATAATTGAGAGTAATTAATCTGACCTAGAACAGTTTTATATATATATATAAATAAAACACCAGTCAACACCCAAAACCTGATTGTTCTCTAATTCTAATTACGATGTAGCTAAATTTACACACAAAACATTGCATCTAACTACAGTACATCAAAAATTTAATTCTCCATAGTGAGAGACTTCTCATCTTTCGCCATGAATTAAATGACCACAGCCATAATATCATAGTCACGAAGAGCGCTTTGCATCAGCCACTGTTGTATTTGGTGTTGGTGCTATAGTTTGGGTAGGTGTGTCTAGTCAATACAGAACGGTCAAGTCCCGACTACTTGAATAACATCATTAATCCAGTCATTGTGTCGCTGCATGAACAACACAGGCCTAATTTCACCTTTATGGATAACAATGCTCTATAGCTCATCAAAGTTGCAACAATAGGGAACGGCTGCGGAAGTGGCCTGCACTTTCTCCAGACCCGGCGCCCATAGATGTATATACAAATACCGATGTGATCAGCTTAGTCTGTGTAGAGCCTCGTAACTGTGTACCCCAGAATCTCAAGGACCTTAGAGCTGCCCATCAAGAAAAGTGAGTCGCCATGTCTAAAAACGTGTGAACAGCATGAGACATCATTGTCAAGCTGTAACTGGATGCTCAAGAGAACAGGACAAGTTATTGAGACATTGACATTTTTGTCAAGGTATGAGAACAATGTCGGCTTTTGTTTCCATACATTGTTTGAGACAAGGAAATCACCATTGAAGGTATTATTAATTCAAAATATGTCTTGAAAGGACCAATGCGTGGCTGTTGCTATACCAACATTACATTATCAATTCATATATGATTCATATAGCTGTACATCACTTCATCAGAAAATACAAAATGTATTAGAATGCAGAAAGTAATTTTAAAACTTATTCAAAAGTATTGGGATTGTTTGTGTCTGTGGCTTATTCTGTAATCACAACGTCACAATCCTACAAAAAAGATCTGTGACGTTTCATGAAATACTACCCAGTCCTGGATGGAGCGAAAGTTATAATTATAATAAGTATAATTCCCAGTAATGCAGGGCTCCTCTTAAGCTAAGATGAAGCCAAGATCTTTGCACTTCTGATTTTAACACATGGTATACAAAATACTTTACACAACATCGACATTTAAACTCAAGCACGCGTCAGAGTGAAAAAAAAGTGACAGCCCCCAACAACTTGTAAAAGCCAGAGGGCAGGTCATGAAAAGGTTGTAAAAATCGGGTGCAGAGGCAGTACTGACCCATCTTCAATTTTAGATTTTTTAAAATCAATGTGGTTTTTACTCAAAAGTATTATTTGTCCACATTTAATCCAATCCGTGCAGTGAAAAATGTTTTTGCACACACTTGTGAAAGCACAGAGGTCAGCAGTGAGAACATGCAGTGGGCAACCTAGGAGCACTTCAGTCATGACCTGTCGACTTTTGAAATCAAACCAGCAACCATCTGATCAGAAGCCCAGTTTTCCAACCACCAGGATTATAAACTTTGTGCAATCAAGAATGACCACCTAGTCTGATATACAGTAGCTCAGATATCTACACAGTCCTGAAATCACATGCAGTTACATATTGGTTTATATAAATTTTTATATTTATCAATCAGTTTGTTGTGGTTTCAGAAAAAAATGTAACAATAAAAAAGCAGTCATCCTCCATTACAACCATCTATGTATCTAAGTGATGTTAAGTGTAAGTTTTCCACAACACATACTGCTTTGCATTTAGGCAAAAAGGTTCCACTTTGGTCACATCTTACCAGAGCACGCTGCCTTCAGTTTGCTTTCAAAATGGCTTTCATCTTGCAACTCTCATCAGGACAGATTTGTGGGATTTGTGGAGAACATGATTGTCCTGTGGACTGATTTTGCCACTTCAGCTGTGGATCTCTGTAGCTCATCTAGACCTTCGTGGACCTTTTGGCTGCTTCTTAATTAGTTCTCTTGGAGCTAAGCTGTCAGTAGATGTGGACAAAAATGTCTTGGTACATTTGTAGTTCTGCCATACTCCTTCCATTTAAAGATGATGGATTAAACTGTTCAAGTTTTTTTTAGAGCTTACAAAATTCTTTTTAATAACCAAACTTTGCTTTACACTTCTTCACATCTTGATCTCTGACCTATCAGTTGTGTTTTCAGTAGGGCTGTCCACGACCAATGATTTACTCCAACTAATCGACTAATAGTCGACTAAAAATACCATTTAGACCGGGATACACATTTGTGAAGTTTTACCT
>JAOTRQ010092313.1:0-33005 GCA_028565875.1 Hoplisoma paleatum
GTGTGTGCTTTGTTTGTGAGGTGTATGTATGTGTTTTGTGTGTGTGTTTGTGTGGTGTGCATGTGGTGTGTATGTATATGTGCTATGTGTGTGCTTTGTTTGTGAGGTGTATGTATGTGTTTTGTGTGTGTGTTTGTGTGGTGTGCATGTGGTGTGTATGTATATGTGCTATGTGTGTGCTTTGTTTGTGAGGTGTATGTATGTGTTTTGTGTGTGTGTTTGTGTGGTGTGCATGTGGTGTGTATGTATATGTGCTATGTGTGTGCTTTGTTTGTGAGGTGTATGTATGTGTTTTGTGTGTGTGTTTGTGTGGTGTGCATGTGGTGTGTATGTATGTGTGGTGTGTGTGTGTGTGTGGTTTGTTTCTGGTGTATATGTAAACGGTATGTGGTTTCCATGTTGTGTGTGTGCGCGTGTGTTGTTTGATTGTGGTGTGTGTGTGGTTTGCATGTGGTGCACGTGGTGTGTGTGTGTGTGTGTGTTTTTAACAGACATTAAGCCGTTCAAGTGTCAGTTCTGTCAGAAGAGTTTCAGACGACGAGCTCACCTGCTGGAACACCAGCGCAGTCACACCAACAACTACCGCTTCCGCTGTTCCACCTGCACCAAGGGCTTCACCCGCATCAAATACTACCGAGAGCACCGCTGCCCACTGGCATCCGCACCAGAGGGGGGCACACAAGGTGCCGGAGGTAAAACAAAAAAAACATCCAAATCCCTGCAGGACAAATGTCACGTTCTCATCGTTATTACACTTTATAACCTGTCCCATTCTTTTTTTTTAGGTCCGACTGGAGAACCTGCTCAGGCGTACACAGTCGAAGCAGATGATGAAGATAACGAGGAAGAGGCCTCGTCATGTGCCGGAGTAACGGGGGCGGACCTGTTGATGAACGACGAGGCTCACGAGACGACCGAAGCTGCTGCGGATGGACTGTTGGAGGAAAACGTATTCGGGCATTGAGGGAAACAAACGTCACGCCGATGACATAACGACACAATAACACAACAACACAATAACACAACAACACAACAAAGGTTTAAAAGATACAAATCCTAACGGGCTGGTATGAGCTTGGACCTCAGTAGGTGGCGCTCATGCATCTTTTTTTCAATTTTATTTTACATTTAATGTTCAGTTCATCGCCAGAAACACTGAGCACAGGACTGGACGTTAATGTCACACTACCCAGCATCCTCTGCATCATCACACACGGTGGTCAGCGGTACGACTGGGGGTCCAAACCCCCGTCCTTAATACTAGTGGGGGACCATCCAGGGGCCACCACATGCTCGTATTTCATAGAAAGATTTATAACCGTTGACATTTTCACTATTTATCGGATGCCTTTATTCAAAGTGGCTTTGTTTATTGACAGTTAAACATTAAGGGCCCTTGCTCAAGGGCCCAACAGCAGCAGGTGGGATTTACTTTTGGACTGATTTCCCTTCTTACCTTCCTGCGTGAATGTAAATCTTCTAAACAAACATCCTTCAGTCTAAAGCAAACTGACCCCCGAAATGCCATCATGTGACTGACTTGTGATCGCAAGGTCGCCGGTTCGATTCCCGAGAGGCGACAGGTCACGACTCTGTCCTAGACGGATCGGCTCTGAACATGCGTGCTCACTACTGCCCCCTACTGTGTGTCCACTAGTGTGTAAATGTGTTTGACTGGACAGGTTTGGTTTAAACGTGGAGGATTAATGAAGTAAAAAGTGAAAGTCTAAAGTCGAATCTAAAGAAAAATCTGTGTTCATGTGAGCAGGTTTGTGCGTTTGTTTTATATTAAAACTATTATTGTTGTGTAATGTTTCTCGATAAAGAGAGAAGTGTTGCTGCTGCGGCATTGTGAATGTGTTTTAAATATAAATATATAGAAATATAAATAATGGATCATCATTTTGTCTCCTAACGTGGCCACGTCTCTAAAACTCACAACCGACAAACCGGCAACAAATCAATAATTCACCATAAGACCTAAAACTTCCCATAATACGATTTATTTAACCTTTTTATTACAGAATTTACAAATAAACCAGTCGGTAAAAGTGCAGAATATCTGGAGAGGCTTTTCGAATGAGCCTGAAGATCACAGCTCGATTAAAATATTCACACAATATACAATAAGATTCCCGTCATTTACAAGAGTCGATCAGAGAAGATAGAAAAGAAAAAGAAAAGCATCCGGAACAAATTGTGTAGCATTAAAATGCTTTACATAATAAAGTACACAACAGTATTAATGATTCTGATTCAGAAACACACTCGCACTACACTGCCAAAAGTATCAGGACGGCTGTTGCAGTCAGCAGAAGCTTCGCTTTCTTAGATTTAAGTGTCCATTTCGACGTACGTGTGTGTGAGAATTTGTGCACCCTTTAAAAAAAATTATCAATGCAAGCGATGAGGGCGCGCACACACACACACACACACACACTTAATCATATGGTGTGTGTGTATCAAAACTAAACTCCATCATCCGAACCGGAAGCCTTTTAGATGCCGCATCATGAACATGATCTGCTGTTCACTCTGGGTTCTCTTTAAGGATGAGGTGTTGCTGTGTGTGTGTGAGAGAGAGAGAGAGAGACAGAGAGAGAGAAATAAAACCACATTAAAAAATGTGCACGTGTCAAATGTTCATTACATGTAAATGTTCTTTCATTAACTAAGAAGTAGCATGATTTGAAACCGAGGCTTCGTTTTAGTTTCCTCGCTCACCACACACACACACGCACACGCACACGCATAATCATGATCAGTAGTTTAAAACGGAGAGTGCAGCAGTTTGGAAATGTGTGTTCATCCGTCTCTAAATCACCACACAGTACACACAGCACCAGACGTGGAAACGCGTCCTAATGAATCACATCACACATTTCTCACAGAGACATAAAAATCAATAACACACCGAGAGACCTGAACGTGCCCGGACCTCAAACACAGCCAGACTAAAGCTCATCTTAATGCCGTGTCCACATACTTTTGGCAGTGAAGTGTGTATATATCGTGTTATGTGTGCAGTTCAACGTTCCGCCGATGCTAATTCAATATCAGTAGATATTCAATTAGTGGCTCGACGGAAGAGTGCAAGTCTTTGGGTTTCCTCCAACAGTCCAAAAACATGCGACAGCCTGTTCTGGTTTTTTCCCCCTCGTAGGTACGAGCCCTGTGTGTGTGTGTGTGTGTCCACGCCGTGCGCCTGAACAGGATTGCACGTGGTCGAGACTAGATAATGGATGGACTGTATGTCATGAAGGGCATCGGATGTAACGACTGATTCCCAGATTATTGTCGGACCAATAAACCATCAGTGCGGTAATTATTTTTTATATTTCGGAAGATAGATGGAACAGAAAGGTAAAAGTGTTCAGTAAAGTGATTAATGTTCCTGTGATTATATAACGGCGGTGCGTCTCTGATCGAGCGCCGCACGCCAATCGAAACCTGACCAGAAGTATTTCCAGTATTTTGTCTAGACTGTAAAAAACGTGCTTATTTATTTATTTCCTGATCCTGAAGTCGACCACACGGACGTTAGTGTGAATGTATTGCAGTTCGAAGCCTCGGGTACGAATGATCCTGTAATTTGCATCCTCACAGTTTCCCCAGCAGGTTCTGGGGAATGATTGGAAGAGCCTGTGAGTGACCAAGTTCTCCGGGAGAAATGAATCTGGTCCGTCAGCTCCGGTGATTCCTGAGCCATGAAGGTCTGGATTATACAGAGAAGGTGAAACGAAATGAATAAATATCTCGGATAATAAAAGAAATCTCCAGGTGAAAGGGGTGTGTGGAGGGAAGGACGGTGTTCAGTGTAGAAGACGTTGGAAGAGCTTGTGGGGATCATTTCGATCATTCCTGACCGAATCCTTCAGTCTCCTCGATGGCGAACAGAAGTTTCTCTTTCAGCTGCTCGTAGCTTTTATACGGCGGCAGATCCAGACGGTTAAAACTGAGAGAGAGAGAGAGAGAGAGAGAAAAAGATTTTTGAGCGATTGAGGACGAAGGACCTCGCTCAGGGGTCCAACAGTAGCAACTTGATGTTAATGAGGCTTGAACCGGCGACCTTGAACACTAAGCCATCACTAACAAGTCACTCATGACTAGTGATGTCATACGATTCACGATGATGATTGGTTGCACGATTTAAACAAAAAAAAAGAAATTTGACTAGAAATTATTTGCTATTAACTTAACAAAGACTTATTTAACATTTATTAAACAATAAAAGAGGTTATAAAGGCTGATTTATACTTCAGCTGTCATTTTCCTTTTAAGGATCAGTGTCGAGGTCGTACACGATGCAAACGAATTCACCTCCAGGACACTAGAGGGCGATGAGTCGACGGTTTCGTCGTGGGAGATTTTAGCTGATCATGCAGGGAGAGACGCTTCGACTACAAGCGTGCACACTGCACTGATTAGATAGCTCCCCCTTGTGGTGGGTGTCATTTTGATCTCTTGCTCTATTATACAAACGTGCTATTTAAAAATATAAAATATAAAGCTAAAGATGCTGATGTGTACAGCTGGATTTTAACATTCTCGTGGTCTCGTGTTATTTTGTCCACGACTCTGTACATGTTCTCACCATGTGTGACTCCTGGGCAGCCAGTTTTCCTTCCCCGTTTTCTCGACGCAGAACTTCTGGGGTCCGTTGCTCCCTACAAAACAACAAAAACACAGAAACACATTTTGTATCACTGATCCCAGCTTGACTATTGCAAAGGTTCTAAAGAAAAAAAACTAAACCCAAAGCGGTAAGACGAAGACGGTTGGAATGAGGTCGGACACACTTACCCATGAGGTTGGAGAAACCTCCTGCGGGCAGGCGACACGTTCCTGTGACGAACTGCAACAGCCGCATTCGCTTCTCGTTGTCCATCTCCTTAACAAACTAGAACCAAAACGTTAACCGGACATCAGCGTTACACACATAACGAAGCCAAAATGATGTGGACACCTGAGCACAAGGTCATCGGACTATATAAACATTTTACGTAGTGTTAGATACGAACCTCCCAGAACCAGACGATCTGTTTACTGTTGGGTGTGTAATGTCTGTAACTCGTGTTCTTCTTCCAATCAGCCAGATCAATCTCCTGCATACCACACAGCAACACCTACACACACACACACACAATTAGTATTCCGCTTTTTAATTTTAATTAGAACCTTGACCAGATTAAAGTGACTGTTATAGCATTTTAATGTCACGATGTTGTTGACACAGTGTATTTATTCATCACATTTAAGTTTATAATCATGTTTATGGACTGTGGGAGGAAACTCGCACACAGACACCATGTAAACTTTACACAGAGAGGTTCCAAAGCGCCACCCCGAAGGCTGGTTTATAATCCTGACGTGAACCTAGAACATTTTCTTACGACACACTGAAACGACGCGGACCACAAGGGGGAGCACTATAGCCATCAAAACAACGCAGTATGCACGCTTGTAGTTGAAGTCGTCTGGCTCTGTAGATTTTGGTGTCTCGATGTTTACGACGTTCCGTTTGCGATACGACATTTAAAATCATTTGTTGTTCACTATCGATCTCACTCGTTGATAAAAGGGGGTGAACACAAATGTGACAGAACCCTCAGAAACTGGATGCCCTCTAGTGTTGTGGCGGTGAATTCATTTGCAGTGTACCTCTAACTCTCTGGCATCGAAATACTGCAGATACTGCTGAGGCAGGACCTCGTTGAAACCCTCTAGGAAAGCCTGTCTCTGCTCCTCCACACCTCGAGACAACCTCCAATCAGCCACCAGTCTACAGCAGAAAGATACGAGGTCAAGTCAAGGGTTACATGTCCAACCTCACGTAGTAGCCGTTCGTGTACCTGATGTACTCCTCTTTGTTCTCCTCGGTGACTTGAATATTTTCTCCGTCTGGTTTCAGTTGGTGGGTGGTGATGTCTCCCAGGATGTCCTTATCTACAGCGAAGAACATCTCCAGTCCACACTCCTCCAGATTATTATCTCTGTACACAGACAGCCACACCAGATAATACAAGATATAGATAGTATATAAAGAATAATATCAGAACTCTCTAATGCCCTTCTAGTATCAACAAAAATGAATACATGGGGGAAAAACATATTTACTTTATTTATTTATACACTGTGAGTAGCATTGGCAGAAGACGTTCGTTCAACACAAAAGTCGGTTATAAAACAACAGTTATTGATCATTTTGTATCTTCAATCTGCCTTACTTTGTGGCATATGGGAGGAAACCGGAGCACCCGGAGTAAACCCATACAGACAAAGAGACATGCAAACTCCACACAGAAATCCCCGGGAATCGAACCCGAGACTTCTTGCTAAGCCACCGTGCTGCAAAGGTAGGTGTAGCTCGTCATGACATAAAAGTGATGTACTAAAATATAATACTATAAATATTATACTATAAATGTACATTAAAATGAATCATATATTACACGCTGCACACACTTAAACATCTTAAACACAAATTAGGTTATATATAGATATATAATCTAGATTATAAAATATAAATATAGAGTATACATTCTTGTAATCCCTGATAATCGTGGGAATAAAAAACGTTTGATGGCGCTCCTCCTTATACAGACGGTGGAGCAGTCTGGTGCTTAAGAAACTCGTTCAAACTTCTACAGCTGCTCCGTATGAGGGGTCGCAGCTAAGCTGTTCTCCTCTTCCTCCACACACCTGATTGATCTTACCTGATCCAAATGAGGGAGTTGTAGAATTCGGGGTCCATGGACTCCAGGTCGCTGAGGGTGAGTGGTTTGTTCAGGATGTGCTTATAGAACGGCAGCGAGAATCCGGTATCGATCAATTTTCCATGGAATAAAGCCTGAGAGAAAGTACAAAACACACGACGGATACGGTCAGTAGCATCACTAGTGGTGGAGACTAAAACTAAGTGGCCTTCAAATCACCAGCGATTATTGTGACTTAATAAGTGGAAAACGAGACGTGAAAACCGGGGTGAACAAACCCGCTTGTGTTTCTAAATCCATCGTAAAATGACACCAATCGGGGTCAAAGTGAATTTCCGTTTACCATCGCGATGAAGCGGCCAATGAAGCGGAAGTATTTGAGATGGTCGGGATTGATGGAAGACGCCGGATTGATCTGAAGACAGTAGTTCTCCTTGCCGGCGTACTCGAACAGGCAGTACATTGGGTTCAGCACGTCATGGGAAAGCAAGAAGAACCACTCCCTAAAGAAAACACACACACACACACACAAGGAATTAACACGGGGCACGTGCACATGCTAATGCAATAACGAGGGGATTCACATATTTAGATTTTACCTTGCCACACCACCGTAGTCTAGTCCCTCCTCGCCTGGAAAGATGATCCACAGTCTTCTCCGAAGGTCTGGAGGATTGAAGCTCATGATCTATTACAGACATCAGAGCGATTAAGAAAATAACAAACCACGACGGAATATCTCCATAAACGAGAAATGACTTCAATAATATTAATAATATATAAACGATACCTGCTGGAAGGAATCTTCAAACAGCGACTTGCGACTCACGTTGATCTTGATGTGCTGCGGCAGAGCCAATTGCTGTAAAACAAACACATAATAATATGTAACATACATAAACAAAGGGATGTATAACAGTCACTATATATACTATATATATATATATATATATATATCGGTGGTCAGCTAGCAAATCTCTAATGAGATTAACTGGGCGTATGAATAAAAAAGGGTACAAATACACCCCCCCCCCCAATCAATTATACCGAACGGAAGTGATACACACCTGACACCAGTACCGGAAGTACTGAACTTTGGCTCTGAAGTCTCGCACATAGGTGATGGGTGATAAATGAGGGTTGTTTACTCTGAGAGAGGGAACACACACACGCACACGCACACACACTATTAAAAAGATGGACAGGTGAGTTTAAGATTGATTATAAACTTCTGTTTCGAGTTATACTTGAGGTACAAGTAATTCACAGCTACAGCACTAGAGGGCAGCGAGTTTCTGAGGAACGATCCAATTAGAAGACGTGGTTGAGTATCCTGGGTTCTGATTTGCTCAGATAAAAAATATATATATATTTATATATCATATATATATTTATATATCATATATATATTTATATATATGATGTAGTAGATAATATTCAATGATGTACGATACGTATATTTGTGTGCAGTTTATAATCAGTGTGGAGGAGGTTATAAGGGCTTCAAATACATACAAATGACTGTGATCTTCTGAACTGCACGTTTGTACAAACTGAACTGTTGTGATTAAATCCAGGATGTAACTTACAGTGATGATTTGCCCGTCCGTGGGTCGATGTAGGTGGTGGATCGTTTATTGTGATCCACAAAATACGGGATCCCATCTGCAGTAAATCTCATCTCCCAACCTTCTGGTAACGGCTTATCGTTCGCCAGCCTGGTGGAAGAGAGGAGCGTCGATACCGAACAGTTTAGGTTATACTCGAGTGAACATAAAACACGAAATCATTCAGAATCGAAGCTGTAGATGGTGTGTGAAGCCTGACCCTTGAGCGCGAGGATCCTCCCACTGCGTGGATCGAGTCGCATGGTGGACAAAATACACTCGGCCATTAGGGTCTGTTTTCTTCTCTAAAGTCAAACAAAAATCTTTACATCTTAATAACTGGATTACACAGAACGATTGTTTCATTTACATGTCGTTCATCATAGACACGATTAAAACTAATTCTCTCTCTCACCCCATCCAGCTGGAAGTGGTCCAAGAGGGTCAGACTCTCGATTCTGTGCAAAAAACAAACAGAAAAAAGTAAACAGAAGTCATGAAAGCAAAACGGCTTTAAAAACACCAATTTTAATCTCATTTACTACTGAAGGATTAACAAGCGGCGACACCAGGATTAGAACACAATGATTATGTGTGTGTGTGTGTGTGTGTGTGTGTTTGTGTCCTACCCCGTAACTGAAGCGCTGGTTGAATTGCTGCATGACTGCCCCCTGTAGTTGGCTCCTTTGGTGCTGCCACTGCTGATAGTTGCGGACCGTCTCCGTCGTGGGGCGCTGCCACGTGGTCGTCCGGGTCATGTGATCCACGAAGTACACGCGGCCCTGAGGGTCCACGCGACGCTCCCAGCTGCAACAGAGGAGGAGAACAAGTTTACAGATCTAAATAAGGAACGATTCGTGTAGAACCGTAGAAGGATGAATCGATATATAATATATAAAAGCATAGAATAAATCATCTAATCATCCTGCAACATCTAACAACCTGTTCAGGTGTTTAGTGTATTCGACTTTAAGTTTGTGTGTCCCACAGCGACTCTAAATAAGATCAGGTGGCACTTTTACGGTCGTGCCAAGCGTCACACAATGCCAGGATAAATTGGTTTTACCCGGCGGGCAGCGAATCGGGTTTCTCCCACGTTGTTCGCTTCTCCACATGGTCGACAAAATACACTCGACCCTCCTGGTCAACTCGTCTCTCCCACCTACACACGAACAAACCCGGAAATACAAACAAACGATGGTCAGACTAACACAGTAACAGCAGGGGTGAGAGATGCACTCAGTAATAACGAAGACAACAGGATTTCTATGATGGTTAATCGCTAGCAATAGAGATGCGAATAAAATTCAGTTCACGTGAGTGTTAAAGACCTACAAGTTATCTTACGAGGCTCCTCCTACAGGTCTGGAGAAAATGATATCATCACACAGCCGACTCGTGTAAATCATTCGATCTGAAGCCAAAAGAAACCTCGTATGTTTTTACCGAGATCAGATCGGCGTGCGACTGATGGGTCGTGACTAAACGACCACAAAGTTTGTTTGAATTTGATCACGCATTCGTTCATCGATGTTATTTTATGGCAGCATGGGTAAATGATTAGGGTAAGTATTATGAACCTCTTTGCATAATCGGTCATTTTAATATTTCCATTTTCATAGATGTTGAAAGCGTGTTGTTTTGTGTAAGAGTTTCCGGGAATGTACACATCAGATGGTATATCAATTTATTATTAGACCGGTTGGCAAATTGTACACGCTGGGTCACGGCGTTGATCTTTGTGCCGAATAAGAGGAACAGGAAGTAAACATACCGGCTAAGAAGGACTAAATTCGATAGTTAGGAAAAAAAAAGTGTCCAGATCATTTTCAGCCTTAAATAAACGTTCATTTTACTTAAGGTATAATACAGATTTACATTTACAGTACTTGTTAAAAGCTCTTATCCAGGACGACTTACAGAAGCGCTTCCATACTAGTAAACATGATCGTATTATAGTTTGAGTTCAAAATAGAACAGCTGAAGAACCTTGTGTTAGGTTAGTTTAAGTCTCTTGTTTCTTGTCAATGACAGAAAGAGTTGAGCAGCAAACAAATACAGAGATCAATTTAACTTGTAAATTCGTATCTCGCATTAGCAAAAGCAAATGTGTTTAGAAACAAATAGATAGCAACAGGTTTGATTATTGTGTGTGTGTGTGTGAGAGAGAGAGTGAAAGGAATTACCCTGGGGGCAGAGGGTCAGTGCTGGCGTTGGGCATCCTGGCTAACCCTGGGGTGACTGGAGCAGGTTCAGGTGCGACATTTGGGACCCGCACTGGCGTCTCCGCGTTAGAGTCGCCGCTGCCATCCGGAAGCAAATCGTTAGAGGTGCAGGCTGTAAAAATGAATAAGTAAATAAATCACACGAGAGTAGAGAGTTCAAATACAGCAGCGCATACAGGGAGGAAGTTTAAAGGTCAGGTTCACGACATGGAACGCTCAGTCATCCGTTATTAACGTTCAGCAGGTTTGATCTTTTGTACAAGACACCCGGTCATAATGATCTCACCAGACTGAGCAGAGTTTTATACTCCTGGTCACAAAAATGACAGTTATTGATCATTTTGTATCTTTAATTTATCATATCTGCATGTTTGTGGACTGTAGGAGCAAAACCAGAGTAAACCCAAACCAGACAAGCCAGCACAGAAAGTCCAGAGGAACTGAAACAAGCCACTGTGCTGCTTGTTATAGCTATAGTGCGCCCCCTTATGGCCAGCATCGTTTTGAGGTGTAGTTAGAACATTTTGGAGAACTAAGCCACCGTGCCGCCCATTCCTAATAAGTAAATAAGTAAGAGTGTGTGTGTGTGTGTGTCAGTACCCTGTGATGATTTGTTGAGGTTATCAGAAGTCAAACCCTAGACCCCAAAGGTACCTGTAAGAATCTCATCCTGACCTGGAGCGGACTGTCGGTGTGGGGTAGGTGGAGGTGGTCGGGAGGGTCTGGGTGGTCTGTGGTTATGTGACGCCCGACCTGTTACTGCGGGAGACCCGGATCCATTGACGGCACGCCCGTTCGGGACATTGGTCGTCACGCTTGGAGAAGCCTCTCTGCTTCTCCTGGCATAGAACACACAGGAACACACACACACACACACACACACACACACACACACACACACACACACACACCGCTCGGATTCATAATGATTCTATATTCAGACCACAGTGAACCATGGGTGAGCTGCACATGCTCAGTAGGTGACACTCTCAGCTCACAGAGTGAGAAGGTCCTGGGTTCGATTCTCAGGTGAAGCAAGGCCGGGTCCGGACAGGCATGCAGAGAACGGTAAAAACTGCACACAGAAAGGACCCGGACCGCGCCACCCTTCAAGACCTTCTCGCTGTGTGAGAGGTTCATGTTTGATCATTATTAATGTGTTCTGTCGGTCTGAAGTTACCTTGAATTTGTTTCTTCGTAATTCAGCAAATCTCCGTTTGACGTGACTGAAATAGAAAACAAAGCACACTGATGAAGAAGGAGTAACGTTTTTGTATTAAATTTTTTTTTAATCCATAGATCAGTAGAAACGTGTCAAAGTGGACCAGGGTCCACGAGGGTGGGATAAACCAGGGTGAATATACAGGTAAACCACTTCCGACGTCGTTTAATCGGTTGAAATCGAAATACGATGTCTGTGGAAATACCTTGTCTCTAGGCAAAGCGACACTGGATTTAGGAGCCATGAGGGTAAAATATAGCACATACACATAAACGAGAGAGAGTCACTGATAAATAAGACGTAAACAGTATCAGCAAAAACTCATCAGGATTTATTACAATCGCAGAAATCACTACTGTAAGTATTTGATTATGATTTTATCTGCTTTTATTCTTATTCATTGTACAGTAACGTGATTTTAGGTGCTTTAACAGTTTTCTAATAATTTGTAATATTTGTCCATTAAGAAAAAGATGTAAAGGTTTAACCAGCACAATATTCATGCAATACTGTATCAGGTAAATCCCGACACAATACTTACTTTGGTCATCGCTCTCAGCAGAGGCGGGCGAGTCGGTGTCGATCTGCGTCCCATCCAGTCGTACACAGAGATCTCCCACGGCGTCCATCGTCTCTTTTTCTGAACACAGCTGCAACATCTGCACCACCTCACAGACTGCAGGACAAACAAAAAACAAAGCACAACATGAGAAAGACAAGTATACACAAGTATAAATCAGGCTTTAGACATACAGCTTACGTATCAGTTTGGTCTCTTCAATTTGCCCAACCTGCATGTTTCTGGACTGTGCGTCCAAAGTAAGCCCATGCGGACGCTGGGAGAACATGCAAACTAGACACAGGGCCGACCTGGGAATCGAACCCGGGACTGACCCGCTGTGAGGTGACAGTGCTAAACCATTAAGCCACCGCCCGTGTGTATTTTTAAATGCATGTATTATAACACACTGTTTATAATGTTTATAATAATGTATTTTATGTGAACACACTTATTTTATTATTACATTTTAGATTAAACTTTTTATTATGCTATAACTGAGCAGTCATAACAGCATCTCAGTGCTGGTTGTCCGTGACAATTAAACCTCGATGTGATTGACTCAATCTGGTCTCCTCCCATGTACTTCCTGTTCCGATTACTAAAGCAGAACTGTTTTGGCTATTTTGAAGCACTTTTTTAACCAAAAAAGCTTAAAGGGTAAAACTTAACTTACAATTCAACAGTAACACAGCACTGCAGGATTTTATATAATATCAAATTAAGTTTGTTTGAAACTTGCATTAAAATAAGAACAAAAGTTTCCGTTTTGCCTCCAAACCTCAAGCCAGAGCGGTTTTATCCCATAAATATTTAATGATCCAGCAATTCACACCCACGATTCACTCACTGTCAGAGCACTGTAATGTGGTTCGACAGGTATCACCAGTTCACTCACTGTTACGCTCACTGAGGAGGAAACGTGGGGAACGTCTGACGTGTCTGGATTGCTTAATCCCACCGATCACGAGGTCCTTCAGCGGAACGTCGAGATCAAATCGAAATCCCATTCGGTCCAGCGCAAATGAACTTGAAGACTTTAGGTGGACTGCAAAGTTTGTTTCTGTTTCTGTTTTGTTTACCAAAACCTTTCAGACGAAGCTTAAGACACTGGAGCGGCCACATCTTTCTGGATTAAGTCTTAAATTGAGTACAGGACACTTACCTAAATCACAATGTCGGCGCCAAGCTTACATCCATGAGCACAATTTGAGAGCAACACAAGTTCCAGGATTGAATTCCACAAGCATAACAGAAGCATACAGAGACGCATGTTGACCAAACAAACACCATGCAGATGTCAGGGGAACAATAAAAGCCCTACACACGTCCCACGAAGCCAGAAACCAACACAAAGGGTCCATTCATCCGACGAAATGTCTCATCAACACACAAGCAGTCACTATCTGAAGCATCAGCCAGACACGGGGTCGAATATAGCAGTTACAAAGTCTTTTTTTTGTTTCATTCTTTATACCACAGCATAAGAGTTAAGTTAAGTGTTAGGAACTATCGTGTTACTGGCGTCAGAAAACAGACTTCTCGAATACGGAATCTTACTTTGAATTGTTTGTTTGTGTTTAGCATCCCTACAGGCACATTTAGACGATTTACACAATGGTACATGAGTTGTATCTGCGGTGAGAAGGGGACTCACTCTTCATGTCGTTGCTCTTGAGTGTTTCACTGATGTCGAGCGATGCCACGCCCAGCATTCGATCGGATTTAAGCGGCTGTTGGCTCCACACTCTGAAAGTCACCCTGCTGGACTTTGACACGACTCTGCGAAAACACACAAAACACTGATTTTGACGGAGGCTCAGTGACAAGGTCCCGGGTTCGATCGTCAGTTTCTTTGCATGTTCAATATCTTCAATTAATCTGACTGCATGTTTTTGGACTGTGGGAGGAAATCTGTGCACAGAACAGACACGGACGGAAACCAAATAAGGATCATAGCTTAATACATACTGTGTTTCTGTCATGAATTTAATCAAAAGTGTAAAGCACGACGTTAAGATCCTAATAAACAAACAAAGAAACACAAAAGTAGTGTGTTTACTACATTGCACGTACACAGTGAGCGGTTGTTTCCACTTGGGGCTGTTTGCGCTGCTGCATTTCTCCGTTTTCTTGGACTGTCCATCAGCGCTCACCTCCACATACAGACTCGAACTGAACCAGTTCCTTTTGCTCTCTTTCAGCTTGACTGAAATAACTACACACATAATAAACAGTTGGTCAAAAAATAAAAACGATCACATTTTAATTCTGATCCCATTGGTTAGATTTGAAAAGCTGAAAGTGAACATCTAAATGTATTAATAAAAATCATGCAGCTTGTTATATGGCCGCAGAAATACGACGCTTTTACAGATTTGTACATGTACGTATAATCACAACGCTTTACAGCAAACGGTGTTGTTTAAATATGGACAACAATGCTTTAAAATATCCTCTTATAAACCTTAGAAAGAACACACACATACCCACGACCTGCAACTGGAACTGCATTGGAGAGCCATTGCCAGGGCCAGGTTTGGGATCGCTTCCGGCCATGAAGTAACGGCAGACCTGAGAGACACACAAATAAATAAGGAATTGAGCAGCAAATTCATGTCATAAATACACTAACCACATTTAAAAAGACGATCATTTTTTTGACGATGCAAATGTAAGTAACGGTAAATTCGGATTAATTAAAAGTGTGTGTGTGTGTGTGTGTGTACGCATGTGTCCTGCAATAAACTGGTGACCTGTCCAGTGTGTTATCTACCTTTCACCCAAACAATAACACCCACAATCGACCAAACCAGTATAAATTGGCAGGTATTACAGACAAGGATTGTCCAGAACCGGGCTCGTGATCGTAAGGTCGACGGGTTCGATTCCGAGGGTTCGGCAGGTCACGACTTTAGCGACCTTACTTCTCCCCAGGCACTGTGGCTGAGGGCTGTCCAGCATGCTAAAGATGTGTGCTCACTGCCGCCCCCTAGTGTACAAGTACAGTGGTAAAAAGAGTATACTTTGGTAATACATGTACAGAAGAGTTCATTAGGGGTAAAGACAAAGTGTTCCTGATCTGCCTGCATTGTAATGGGCAGCTGTCAAACGAAACCTATTTATATGGGCCTCCAGCTACAAGTCCAGGCTGGACTGTGTCCATTACCAGTGTATTTTTAAAAAGAAAACGACAATAGAAATGGCATTTGTTTAAAATCATGTGTGTAACAGCTCGAGTTCGGTTGTAAATAATGTAATAATTTAATATCATTAAATATTCATGTGAGGAAACTGACCTGCGTTTCAGTGAAACTCGTAATGGTTAGAACTAAACGTTGTTGTTGTTGTTTTTCATTTTTAAATACTAAATAAACAACAAAATATACTCGTTCGGTCGCTAAAATACAGTTAAACTAATATATAAAATAAAATAAAGTAAAATATAAACAAACTTCTCAAACACTCGAAGCCTTTAGTGCGTTCATAACGACGAGGCAGGTGGATAAACGTCCAATTCGAGATACAAACTCTACTCAAGTGCACTTCGTGTCGTCCTATTTGATGTGACTATGCGCCCTAGCTAGTGCCCTAACTTCTCGATTTGGAAGACATCCGGTTCTGCCCGACAGCGATGAGCTAGCTAGTTTTGACAGTGTTATGAAGTTAGCTTAGCTTGTGAGCTAAAATCGAGGTGAACAAGTGAAAATACATTCGCATTAAAACTTCATTATTATAATGAACATATTCTTACCGTAACTGGTTCGCGGGTAGAATTTACACCAGCTCGGTTTAGTGATTTATTTATATTTATTCTTTCGCTTTACTTCAGAACATAAACTTCCGCCATGTTCACGCAGCCGGTGACCAGAAGTGAGACGGAGCGCTGATCAGCGCCATCTAGTGTCAAGTAGAAGAAGCGACACATTAAATAATAAACTCAACCTTTGGAACTCATATGGGGGTCACTATTCTAAGACTCTAAGACATGTTTTTGCATGTCTTTGGGCTGTAGGAGGAAACCAGACTTCCCAGAAAAAAACCCATGCAGACACAGGGAGAACATGCCAACTAGACACAGAACAGACTGTGGATCGAATCAGTAAGGCGACAGCGCTGCCCTCTTAGTGACCGTGCCACCAGAGTTCACTTGTAAACAGATCAACAATTAAAGAACCGAGACGCTTAAGCATTTCATCATTGGTCAATATATAACACGATTGGAGCCTAAGTCACGCCTAGCTAGCAAAGCTAGCCGCTTCATACGAACTCGAAGTTATATATGTCACAGCTGACACATAAAGTTAATGATTACATGGTGCTTCCAAACTGTTCATTATTCTTAATAAAAAAGACCAGATGCTGTAGACTAACAAGACAATGATCATCAGCTTCTCTGTCAGCGCTTACGCTTAGTCACCATTCAATCACTATTCAGCCAAAAAATAACCAACAAAGAAATATCTAACACACCCAGAACAGCCTGACACATTTGCAAAGTTTTAATTTCAATGGTTTGGGTATTAAATGTAAAGGATTAAACGTCGGTGCCAGTAAAAGTTGTTGGCACAGTGTGTGGGTTTCCTCCAGGTGCTCCAGTGTCCTCCTATAAGTAAATGTAAATATAATTTGTGAGTGAATGTAACCGTGTGTTTGCACTGTGACGGACTGGTAACCTGTACAGAGTACGATTCTTTACCAACTGCATAAACCATATAAAGCCTGAATTAAGTTGTACTGTCTTTAGTTACTATCATATTTGTATATGTACAATAAAAAGTGATGTAGTAAACATACACAAGCTGCATTTTAAATAATCTGCACAAACTCAACACTCAGGGTCATTTATATATGATCGGTGAGGACGATGCTCTCGGCCCTGATGGTTTATATGTCTGTTAAGTGTGACCCGAGGATTCATTAACGGCAGATCTTATCGTTCTCTTTGATACTGATATTTTCTCCTTCCTCTTGCCAGAATTAACATCATTATACGTGCCCCATGGATTTCCGATCCCTTTTAAGGAGGAGATAGTGTCATTAACATTGGCAGTGAATCATGATTCAGTTATGTATTATTATTTTATGACTTCCTTATATTTCATAACGCCCCAAAGATCAATTCTCTAAAGACCTGCTCAATTGTGTGTAATACAATTCAGTAAATATTTATGTAAGATCAATTTTAAGAATTAAACATTTTAATAAAGTGTTTTTCACATACTTCTTCAAGTCAAGATATCATTAAGCCTGGTGTTTTTTTAATATATAATTTATTATTATATTTTTGCCATTACGACAAATACGCAAATAAATTAAGTAAACGATGGCAATTCATCTTTATGTACTTGTAACAATCTTGGACTTACTGGTAATGACTTTATATCTGACAAGCTGCTGATATTACTGTTAATCATGAACAGAATTGAGCAACATGGTTCTTTATTATTATCATTATTATAGTTCCGGACTTTTGTATGAATCCTTCACACTGAACTGTAACTACTAATATACAGAAAGTACTTAAGACGCATAACTTGGATCAGATTTGTGTCTCGTGCAGCCTGTTTTTATTATCACTACCATGAAGTCAGAACTTGTTGTCATCATCTGTATTATAATCTCAGAAGGTAAAGTACATTTAAACATTTTACTGGTGTGTTATTTTTATACTACAGTTTAAATGTTTCACCATCCTGTTGCTATATTACAAGTTGGGCCTACATTTGAAGTTCTTACATTTCTTTTTACATTTGGTAGCAATATTTTGCATGTTCGTAGATCTGCAGTGTTGTATGTATGTCTGTTCTGCAAAAACAAATAACGTTGATGCTGAAGCGTAAAATGTTCCAACAAATGGGGTTCGTTTTTGGAAAGTGTGACTATAATGCTGAAGAAAGCTCATCACCTCACCGAGGTTTTTAATTCAAATGAAAAACCACAGTTTAGTAACGACTGTGTATAACTATGTTAATGATTTCTAGATGACATTCACAAGTTTTGGAGTAAACAAAGAGATGTTTGCTCTGAACTGTGTTGACAGTGACCGTTAAATCGATATAAAATGATAGAATAAATGTTTTATTCATGTTTTTTGTAATATTATTCTTCTTTACAGCATTTACACTGAAATGTTATGAAGTTTTGCCACCATACGAGGGAACGGTGGTAAACTGTACAGATTTGTGTTCGGATTACACTGCTGTTGCAGCTACAGGTAAAAATAATGCCTGTCTTTATTTTCTTTATTTTATAAATGACCTCGCTGACATGAATGCAACATTTTTTATTAACGAGGCCGATTGTGCTTTTATATTGTGTAGAGGAGCAAACGATCCAATCGAGTGTCAAGACGTGTGGTTCAGCAGTGACGTGCACAACGGCGAGTCTAAATATTGGATATTACACAGAGGTTATAAACGCCAGATGCTGTGGAACTGATCTTTGCAACACGCATGAACTGCCAGGTACCATGGCAACCGTCGGTAGATCAGGAGTTTGTATGATGTTGTCATTTAATGATGTCACCGCACACACAAGTTTACAGTAAATAGGTCGCCGTTCTCTGTGTTGTAGCTTTTATTTATTCTATCATTAGATAGAATGGTGGTTTATGCTGGCTCAGTGGGTAGAATCTCACATTTAAAGGTCTTGGGGTCGATCCCAGTCCTGGTCCATTCTGGGACGCGAACTTATAACCACAAGAAACCAATCAGTTCATTTTTTTGTGATCAGGAATGTCATCATCTTAAATGCATGACGTTTTATTATTAATAGATTAAAAAGGTTTGTCTGTGTACTAAATCAAGAGAATGTACCTGACTAACAGGAATGATAATGTGTGCTATTACAAATGATAGTTTATATACACATTTGTATAATAAGTGTAATAAGGAAGGTTAAGACAAGAAGGGCACCAGGCGTAAAAGATGTGGACCATGAATAATGAAGAAGATAGATTACGTTTTTGTATATTTTAGAATGTGTCTCTAGGCCATTACCATAGTGGAAATGTTATATTTGATGTTCTCTTTATTATTATTATTGTTATTATTATTGTTGTTGCTGTTGTTGTTTTAGTCCTAGAACAGAAACCTAATGGAAAGAAGTGTTTCTTTTGTAACGGAGACGACTGCTCAGGAACAGTAAACTGTGTAGGAATCGAAGAAAACTGCATCAAACTCACAGGTAATGTGTTATGTCCTGCTGAACACACTAAACACCTGAACAGGTCTCCAGTCTCTTGCAGGGTGCAGACACACACATAAACAGACACAATTCCAGTATCTACAAATAAACTGACTGCACGTTCCAATTATTAAAGAATGCTATAAAAAATTTGTCCAGCAGAGGCCGCTAGCAGCGCTTTAGAACTCAAAGCCTAGAGTGACGTGAATGTTTCTCACCCAACAGGAACAAGAAGCTTCACAGATGATTATAAAAACCATTATTATCACTCTTATTAATAATGCACTAAAGTTCGGGTACATAGTGGTAAGTGAGCTAAAAAAAAACGACATAAATAAATAAACAAATAAATGTCGGCATGGTGGCTTAATGGTTAGCATTGTCGCCTCACAACAAGAAGTCTGGGGTTCGATTCTCGGGAAGGGCCATCTAGGGCTTTCTGTGTGGAGTTTGCATGTTCTTCCTGTGTCTGTGCAGATTCCCGCAGTCCAAAGACATGCAGTCATAACAAAATTGTCCTCTCTCTCTCTTACTCTCTCTCGCTGTATCCTGCAACAGACTGGCGACCTGTTCGGGTGTTCAGTGTATTGACCTTGTGTGTCCCACCTTGTGTGTGACTCTAAATATCCTAAAATGAACCCTTCCACTTAATGCCCCCTGCTGAAAAAAATCCAGCTAGTCCAAACACACCCCGTTCTGGTTGGTTGTAGCTTGTTAACTAACTCTCGACCAGTATTTTTATTTCCTGGATGACTGGCTGGTCTTACACTAAATATTTAGCAGGGAATAAAACAATTTAAATAGAATTGTGAGATTCGCATTGTGTTATTAGGATTATAATGTTCACATTATTTTCTTATGTTCTTTCTTATATTCTTTCAATGTTCTTATAACATAACATAACATAACATTGCATTTAGTCGACGCTTTTATCCAAAGCGACTTACAATGAGACAGACAAGGTTAAGGGTCTTGCTCAAGGATCCAGCAGTGTAGCGGAGTGTAGCAGAGCCTGGATTTGAACCCCCAACCTTTGGGTTCCCAGCACAACCCAATTATAAGTCCTAATTCGTCATGAATAATCCTGGATTCGACCCGCCAATCATCCGGTTGTCCCACGTCCCATATTAGATTCATCCTTTGTTATTAATGGTGTGATTTTTCTTTCCCTTCGTTTCAGACGAGCACAACAAGACTGCGAGAGGATGTGCAAGTGCGATTTACTGTGAAAATCCACCAGTCCTGCGTCTGAATCAACACGGTGTTCAGAACGGGCTGATTTCATCCTGCTGTACTGGGAACCTGTGCAACACATCTGAGACACTTTTCTGAGAAAAGTTTTATTCTCATCATGCTTCCTGTATTTCTCATTTCTTTTGTACGCTAAGTATTATCCAGTTTACATCCCCTTCCCCCAGACACACACACACACACACACACACACACACACACACATTTTTGGACATCTGTGTCTATACATAAACGATTGCATTTCAAGGGTTTGTAATATTCATCCATCCATCCATCCATTCTATATACGGACACGGTAGGACACACCCTGGGCGAATACATTAAAACACCTGAACAGATACAGAGATACACACACACGCACACACATACGCACACACATACGCACACACCTACATGCCCACAGGACAATCTCTAATTAACCTGACTGAATGCCTTTTACACAGATAGGAATTAATCCTCCACATGAAACTCAAAAACACGTGCACTGAAACACACATACACAAACGCACACACACAACTGAACATACACTAGAGGGCAGCAGTGAGCACCCACGCCCGGGGCAGTGTGCAGCCCTATTATAGCCACGGCTCCCCGAGAGCAGTTTGGAAGATTCAAGTGCCTCGTTCAAGGGCAGTCGACTCTCTGAACCGATTGTGACCCTTCCTAACCACCTGCCCCTAAACGGCCTTAATGTCTTCGGACTTTCTCGGCGGACCTGGAAGCAACTCATGCAGACACAGAGAGAACATGCAAACTCCACAGGGAAAGCACAGCCCGCTGTTCTCTCCCTCTGAAATGTACGTAGAAGATTTAGAAATGAAAACGTGACAAGGGCTTCATCGTAGCGCTACACACCCTGACGGGACATCAACAAAAAACACACGGAACATTTCATCACTTCGTATCCTCGGGCACACATGTCTTTGAAGTCTTGTGTAACTTTACATGACAAAAAACGAACGAAAATTAAAAGAAAATCAACACGACAATATTTCGTATTTCAAACGTGACCCAGGCCTGAAATACAAGAACATAATATATAACCAGACAACAACAACAAACAACTGCTGCTTTTATAGGTTCAGCATCTTCATATTGTCATGAACTTCCAACACGAACTAAATCACCACCAATGATTCATGTGAGGAGAATTTGGTTAAGAAAATAAGTAACGAATGTAATAAAGTCATTTCACAGTCTCTGTTTATGTCATTTGTTCCTTTGTAATAAATATAGACTAGAATAGAATCATTACACACATACAGATGTGCAATAAGCCCTCAATAACCTTCCTCTCTGTGTCTTATTGGGTATGCTGTCAGACAGACAGACAGATAGACAAGGCAGAACGATAGATAAATAACTAGAGAAACAGACAGACAGACAGACTGACAGATAAATAGACAGATTGATAGACATACAGATAGACATACAGATAAATAGAGACAGACAGATTGACTGGCAGATAGACAGACTGAAAGACAGGTACACAGATAAATAGACATATTGATAAGACAGATTGATAGACAGACTGATTGACAGATAGATAGATAGATAGGCACAGACTGACAAGTCAGATTGAGAGTTAATAGCTAGAGACAGACAGACACACAAACAGATAGACAGACAGATAAGGCAGATAGATATATAGCTAAAGAGACAGACAGGCCGACTGACAGACAGATAGAAAGCTAGACAGACAGACAGATATTTTGACCAATAGATAAAGGAACCCGCTCCTCTGTGTCACACCCTACAGATTATAAAATGCTTTACTCTGTTATAGAAATCACATTAGAAATGTGATATAAAGATCCTAAAAGATCTTCGTTACCCTGAGGTGAAGATACACAGCAAATCCAAAGTTAATTATCGGCACAATTAACCACACGTCAGTCACGTCTGTTCTTTATGTTTTCATCGTTTGATGGTGAACATTCCGTGACTAATATATTTAATATTTCTGACACCTCACCTGAGCTCCGTTCTGGAATGTTCAACCTTCTGAGTGATTTATTACTGAGGCCACAATGTGTTTACTCTCTTTTACAACCTTAATTGCACTAAATATATCATTTCATATTAATAATAAATGATCTTATGTTTCATGATAATATTATAAGTGCACTTGTTTTTATAGGGAATTATTTCATGACTTATTTTGTGCAGCAGAAAAGTTCAGGGTTCGAGTCCCAGGCGTGTTGGTTCCTTCCGGGACAGACAGAAACCAACAGAGGATAGTTTCATTTATTATTTCTATTTATTTAAACTTCCTTCATATTGCTGCAACAAAGTCAATTACCCCAAGGGGATCATGACATGTTTAGTTATATCTTCCTTAACCCACAGAACGATGTGGATTTTATCATTTAGGCTTCCTGAAACGTCTTAATGTTCCTCATTCTTATCATTAAACTCAAGATGATTTTGATAGTGTATAATTAGCGTGTCAGCATAACCACCCCAGGACTGAGTTTTAATTTAGATTAACTGGATTTATAGGAATAGTATTGGTTTAGAGAACTTTGACCCGCAGCAAGAAATTCCTGGGTTCAGTTGGGGGGGGGTCTGTTCTGTCTGGAGTTTGTATGTTCTCCCCAGTCCAAAAACAAGTAGCCAAGTTTATTGTCTCATAGGTATCTGGTACATTAGGTTACATAAACCAGTGTCTGGATAAATAGGGACAAGGGAGAGCTCACTGGAGAAAGAATTGGAAGAAAAACACTTTATAATATTAATATTAATAATAATAACAATAAGGTTCCACTTTTAAATGGCTATCAATGGGTTAATTCGAGCGTATTATTTAGGCTGATGAATAAATGCCTCACAACTCTCTAATAAGCAATTATAAAGTGTTAATAGACAGTAAAATGTAGTTGTTAGTTGCCAAATAGTGAACACACATCAATCAGCAATGTTAAATATTGTAACAAAATTCTCTTACTTTGTCTTGTCTATCATTCAGCATCAAACCTGTCATGATAAGCGACGAACATCAACAGATATGAAACGACTACAATCACATTCTAAAGTCTTATTAGCTCTTATCTCGACTAGATCTGAGCGTTAACATTACAGATGGACACGTGCGTCTGTTTGACAAGTAACAATCACAATTTATTGCCTATTACTGCTTTATAACTGCGTATTAATGAGATATATGGCATTTATCTGTCAACCAAATAAAGAACCCATTTATTAACCTTATATAAAGAAATCGCCGTTGTAAAGTCGTCACGTTTGAGTGTAATAACGCATCTCGAACGGACTGGCGATCTTTAATGATAAAACCGAGCAATCAGTGAAAACGTCTTCAGCTGTGCGACGCTTATTTTGAGCTCCACAACCCAGCTAAAGATCTAAAACTTCTCAGATTCAACGTCCTGCTATTCAAGACGCCTTTCTGATCTTTGTGCTGTGATTAAAAACATTGATTATTTTATTCATACAAGAGAAAGCAGGTAATGATCAGGTGCATCTATTGTGGTTGGTCGCTATACCGACTCGGAGGCACAGAGGTAACATTAGCATGTTTGGGACTTTCTGCATTTTAGTTTGTTCACTTTTGTTCAGCCATCTTGCTGAAGGCTGGGGCTGTAGGACACCGCCACTAAGTTTGTTATGCCTCACTCTTAATCCTTTATTGAACTTTTTTCAGATGGCTCCTGCGTAGTGTCACTGCTGTATCACGACGGCTTCAGCTCTCGAAGGATCTGAATTCGAGGCTTCGCTCGCAGATTTTACGCTCGCGTTGAGCTTACCGTGTCCGTCATGCATTTCACTGGTATTGTTTATGAATCACTCTTTTTTTTGTTAGTTACCCGCATCCTTGGGCCTTGTTTTGTTTGTTTTTGGTGTGTATTTCTCTTTTGAGCAGACACACAGCGTAACAAACGTGTAACCAAACATTCTTTGGAACTTGTCAGAGGTAAAATTGATTTCCACTGAAGATCGGACCGAGACTTTCGTTTTTGATATTGTGAGAACTGACGGAACTTTCTCCGTGACGGAAGAAATAAAATGTCATAAAGCACGAGGGTCTTATTAACCGTTTGTGATGCATTAGGATGTTTTACGATTTGTGGTTTTGGCTTCTGTTCATTGAAACATTTTTCACACATTTCCTTTGAGAGATTCAGACACTCGGTAAACAAATATGCTGCCAACCAAAGATATTAATCTTTCTATTAAACTGTAGTAAAGAAAACAACCGAGCATTTCAGATGGCACTGACTGAAAAACAAAAGTTCCACACAATCTGGACATTCATCAAGATATAGGATAAAAGAACTAAAATCATTAAGACAGTAACATTACAAACGCAACACCTAGAGTTATATTGTGCGTGCTTTGCATTTATAATTTGTATTATAAAACTACTATAGCAGATTGGGGACCTGTTCAGGTGTTTAGTGTATTTGCCCAGTGTGTGTCCCAGTGTGATAATAGATAGATTATCATTTATGTAGCACCATAATCTACTGACAAACTCAGTCGAACAAAAACCAGTCCAGACATTCACTTGTCAAATATTTTACACCAACATAAACTGAAAGCAGCATTAGGAAATGTTTCGTCACGGTTGGGTGGGCAGCAGTGAAAATGAAATTATTTAAAATATTTATTTATTCAGTATCTTTTCTAGATTAACATTAAAATGATGATATTCCGGATGCTGATTGTTTGTCCTGGTGGTTTTAGAACTGGGCTTGTGTGTGAGACACCAAACTATCTTTTAAATGATTTACAGGAATGAATGGATGGATTACAATCAAACTTGGACTTTTTACAGGAGTGTTAGAGACTCATATGGAAGTAGATTCATGCAGCTACAGGAAGGCAAGTGAAGATCTGGTTCAAAAACCAGATCGACGGCTACATTAACACGCCTGGCACTGAGTGTTTCATGTACTTACAACCTGAATCTACATGAGCTCAACAATCTTACAAATTCATTTTCACTCTTAGTCAAACTCACGTGTACTTTTGAGTTGCCAGTCACGTGAACGGCTGCTGAAACGGATTCTTGTCCTATTCAGGATTTTGTATATTTTTGTATTTATTCACCTGTTTAGGGACATCAAGAGAAACAAAGAAAATGCTTGTGGCCACATCCATTATAAAGAACCCTCTTATCTATATTTCCATCATCAGCCGTGAAAAAAAAGGCTGCTGAGTAAGAAACGCAATCATGTGTATCGACTTCATATTCAGAAGATTTACAGCTGAGATTGTTGTTTATAAAAGCCGCCTGTAATGCTTTTCAGACAAAAGCAACAAACGAAATGTGATCTCAGATCTCACTGGAATCGATTCCGACTCGCTGCAGCCACACCCCATGACATGAATTATATGATAGGTGTACAGAGACGGCTGCGAGCTAAAGATCATTGGCGAAGAATCAGCTTACACTGGTTCGACAGGTATCCGAATTCAACATGTCACGGACCAACACCTACAGAATAACGTGACTGTTATTTGTGCCCTAATATGTGCTTTCCAACTCGCTGAATGTCGACCGGCTGTCATTTACTCGGTGAATGCAAGAAATACAAAACCAGTTTATCACAAGGCAACACGCTCTAACACACATGTAGGTCCACAAACAAACCTTATGCCATTCTTTTATAGCGGATCTAAGAAGATCTGTGTGCTGCAGACTAGTGAACACACACTAGGGGGCGACCGTGTCCTGGTGGTTAGAGAACCGGGCTTTGGGATCGGATGGTTGCCGGTTTATTTCTGAGAGTCGACAGGTCATGACTGAAGTGACCCCCAGGCGTCATGGCTAGTGTTTCCCATGGCGCCGGACCTGTGTGCTCATCGCTGCCCCCTAGTGTGTAAATGTTTATTTCACTGCATTGATTGGTTTCAATGCGGAGGATTCGTTCGTAAAAGTACAGAGGTGAAAAAAAGTCTAAATACGAGGTCAGTGAACACAAATGCCCAATGTCGTGCCCAGCCCTAGTCACAGCGCCCGGGGATCAGAAAGCCACCAGATGAGGCCTCACCACTACCAAATTACCACTGTTGGACCCCTGAGCAAGAGCACTTAACCTGCATTTGCTTCAAATCATGTTCAGTCATGATTGTAAGTTAACTTGGATGTAAAATACAAAATAAAAACATCAGACCGAACTTGTTCTAAAAGTGTTAGCAGATTTATTTACGTTACAAAAATTGTTAGTCATTACAGTAATTATGAATAATTCGTGACTTCATTTACAATTTCTTGCTGCCACACAAAGGGAGGAGAGAAACGTCTCATCAGTCCCTCCTTCAAATCTGCAACCCAACCCTGAATGATCATAAAACTACCCATCCTTAAAAATGTGTAGTTTTATAGAAGAAGCTTGATTTTACATCACATCAAATCATTTTGACTTTTTTCACTCCTCCGGTCCATTAAGAATAATAATAATAATAATAATACATTTTATTTATAAGCGCCTTTCAAGATACCCAAGGACACTTTACAAAAAGAATGAAGTCTCAGGTTGCCTTACTACTCTTTTGCATGTTCTTTACTAAAGGTAAGAATTCTCACAAGTAACATCAGACATGGGCGGTGTGGGTTTTCAGTGTGGGAGTCAGTAAACGTTACGCTGTGATTTAAAAAAAAAACAGTTTTTAACCATTTTTTTTGTTCTTCAGCGCTGGCTGTGAAATGTAATCAGTGCACATCAACAGATCTGATTGGATCGTGTTCACCAACTACACAGGTCGACTGTCAGGATCAGTGTGTCAGCATGACTTCTTCTGTCTATGCCTGTAAGCATATACAAATATTAATAATTAATTATGCAGTAGTCTTTAGCTTTTATTGTAAATGATATGCATTCATTCAGTCACTTGTTTCAAATACTTTAGAGGTCATTGTAAAGTAAATCATCCCTCTAATGTCAGCGATGTGATGTTGTAGATGGTAGTAAAACAGTCATTTCTATGATGGCTTGTGGATTGCCGGAGATTTGTGAATCCCAAAGTATAAACTTTGGATCACAGCAAGTTGCCATCAATGCCAAATGCTGTAACACTGACCTCTGTAACACCGACACACCAGCAGGTAGGACTGTTACATTTACTAATTGGTTATATTCTTATTTTATATCCATTCATTTTCTTTCTTATTATTTTATATGAACGAACATTGACAGATGCTTTTACTGTTTGTTAGTTTACATTTGTAAGACAAAATCTTTTATTGCTGTATTTCTGTGACTGAATTACACAATTAACAATTGTGTAGTTCAATAAAGTTAAAAGAGAAAGTTTTTGAAACATAGAAAATGTTTGGCTTTGAAACATCGAGCCAAAGGTTTAAAACCACATATGACCCTAAACTCTCTCCAAATCTCTTTATTGTCATTAAACCACTCACAATAGAAATAATGTGCAATACAATACATGGTCTAACTAACATTAAATGACAAAAAAATTGATATTATTGACATAAAATAGCAAACAAAAACGAGCATTTAAAGTTACACATAATAATAATAATAACACACAAACAGACCTTCTGCCAGTAACGTGGTAATATTGCACAATTCCCCTGGACATAAAAAAAAATCGCACAGTCCTGTGTTATATTAAAATGCATTTTAAAAGAACGCTGGTGTGTCTCAAATCGCACGACTTACGTAAGCGCACTGTAATGTAGTGCGTAATGCACACTGAGCACTTACATCTTAGTGTACACTTTCAACAAAACTGCACTTCAGCGGAAGTGATGGACTTGCTAACTTTTGTTTATACATTTTGTTACTTTGGTGGGTTAAATGCTTGATTTAAACAGTTTTGTTCTCGTTTTGCTAGCACACGTAGATAGACAACGTCTGTCTGATCGTAACATTTCAGTGAGATGGTGTCCAGGGTGTGCTACAGGGAAATCCTCAGATGGCAGAATCTACGCACTTTCACTGTACCGTGCACGTCTATGATGAATAAAAGTGTCATTTATTCTCTTCTATGTTTTGCAAAATGTAAATCTTGATTCGTGTGTTGACGAATTTGTCCGGGAAAAAATTACTTTCTAGGAAATTTAGGAACCTAAATGTTCTATTTTGGTTGTTGTAATCATGATATTAATATAGGTTATGAAATGTATGAAAGATATGAACAATGTTTTGGATTATCCTAAGAATATTTAAAAAAATTCCTCTAAGTGTTCAAATCTGGCTGTGTAAATGTTTTATTAGAACATCAGAACGTTCCTTCAGTGTCATTCTTCCCATTTTCTTTTGATTTAGTTATAAAAAGTTAGAAGAATGGTTATATAATGTTACACTTACTTGAAATAAACATTTCAGATTAACGTGGTTACAATTTTAGCAAGGGCGTGTAATGTTTATAGAATGTTCTATTAATGTTATATATAATGGTGAGAACATTTGCTCATAACATTATAACATTAACACTTTACAAAATGTACATAAAGTGAAAGTTATGAGAACGTTTCCTGTTAGCTGGGATGCTACAGATAATGTAAAGCATACGGGACTTGAATTTAAGATCTGAAGATTCAAATTTGTGACGTGTTTTATAAAAGGCATCTTAATCTTTAGATCAAGTCTAGAAAATGAAGTCATTTGTTTAAACCGAGACAAATGTAAAGCTTGTTAAACTTCACATACACACCCTTTACAAGTGCATATAAATGATCAGCTTTAACAGGGTCTATTTGAGCTATGAACAGTCATAAGACAAATATTTTATGATTCATCGATTTATGACCTCGTCTGCTTTACAAAGTATTTCACAGGTAATTTCCAACGAAACAGGGAAACGATCTGCACAGTTTATATGGAACAAAATCAAGAATTTATGAGGCCCAGACTGACAGAAATATAAAACTTCCTTAAGACTCACACCACCATCAATACAAGCATGAGTGAATCGGTCAAACCACCGATACAATACAATCAAACACCGCCCTCTAGTGTCTGCACTGTGTAATTACACGAGCACCGATAAACACTAAATAAACGATTTTATATAAAAAAGATTTGCTTATAGGTACATAAATGTTTCTAATAATACTGTCCACATAATAACTAAATGCACGAAAATGGCCAAAATCTTCAAAGTTTAAACAACGACCAGCAATCGACAATTAAAAATAACATAATTAAAAAGTTATTTGTCCCCTTCATCAGTCCAAAATTAAAACATCGATCACGTTACAATGTCTCATGATCATAATCATGATAATATTAGCAACTGTATATTAATTGTATTGTGTAATAATTGAATAAAAAGTTGGATAGCTCTTGCTAGCATTGGCTACTACAACATTAGCATACATGGGAAAGTGCACTGAGATGTTTTACCGTAAAACCACGAAGTGCTTAAATTACCATCCACCATAAAATTATAATGCACAGTTTTACTAAAAGTTTTTGTAGTAAAATAATTCCTAGTACTACTGTAAAAGTTCATATTATTATCTATTACAGTTGTCTGGTTTAACACACACACATAGAATTAAGCACTAGTAAAACTATGTAATAAATGGATGGATGAATAATTACCAATAACACAAATAATTCGAGTGATTTCAGGGAATTATTGAATTAATACAAATTATTACGCCAGTTTACTAAGCAAATGACATTTAATTGAACTTTGTTAAGGTGTTCAAAAGTTTATTTTTTTCTCTCCAGCTCCTAAACAGTCAGATAACGGGAAGATGTGTTACACTTGTGATGGGAACAACTGCTCGAAAACAATAAACTGTAGGACGATGGAAGATTTGTGCATCAGTGCTACAGGTGAACCTGATTTTAAAACCCTTTATCCTTCAAAACATACATGTGTTACGCCACCTGGTGGACCGGATGGTGCCAGGTTTGACAGTCTGCATTATATGGCCAGCTCAGAATTGATTCATAATCAGAAAAGAACCAAAGAGAAATTAATTTCATGTATTTTTATGTTCAAAGGACAGTACAAGACAGAAAGAACAAACTTTCTCTTGTATGTGCTGTATTTTTAAAGCTCTTAATGCTCATCTAAATGCATCATCATTAAAGCTGCTTAATGCATCACACCACTTACTGGTTTTCCAACCAAATGTGTGTGATATGCAGTATTGATATATTGGCAGAAAAAAATGCAACAAATGTTTTTTTTTCCATCATCAGTTATGTGAAAAAAAAATCATTTGGTACAATTACGCTGCTGTAGACTAGCATGCAACTGATTCAGAGGAATCAACTGAATCGATTCGATTTACTGACCGATTCATATGAACTCATATTAAACTGAATCAGAGTTACCACCACTAGCCCAGATGCACCTGCAGGGGGAGCTGTGCTTTCGGAGTCATTTAAGAAGAGTCGTGTTCAGGCAAGTCTCCCAGTCTCACGTTGTACCAACTCCAAAATACAGACCAGATGATTAGACTGTCTGGTCGAAAACAAAAGTATAAAGAGCTAAAACATCGTTGTTTAGTCACAGAACCTGTTTCCATCCACTATTTTTATACATTTTGGTGATATGAGATTCAAACTGTTCCTGCTTAATCTTAGTATTGGGTCTTTTTTTGGGTCTTTAGAATTTTGAGCTTCATTCATTGTTTTTTTAATGTACATTTTCAAAATTTACAAATAACTGGTTGATGAAAAACTGGTTATACATTACAGCCAGGAAAGCATTATGTCAATAGACCACTGTAATACTGTTTATTTGATAAACTCCGGTATGGGTCACTGATGTCTAACTGGTGCGCAGTAGCATTATAACCGGTCTAACTGGTGCACAATAGCTCTCCTAAACCATCTACTAATAGATTCTTATAGAAACCATCTTACTAATAGATCCACTCATGTTCAGGAGAACCATGAACACAAAACAAAACGTGTCGGGTTTTGAACTAATTTATTTACCACAGAACATGATCGAGACAATTTATGAACATCTCCCCCCCCCCCCTTTCATTCATCCCATTGAAAAATCTTTGCTCTCAGTGAGAAGTACAGAATGATGATGATGATACAACTCCTGTGATTTATACAGAAACTGACAGTTTGTCAGAAGAGTTTTATGTGATGTATTTTCATTTACACTTTCTTTACACTTTCTTCATTAGTTCAACAGGATGGCAGCACTACACTTATGAAAGGATGTGCGAGCCAGAGTGCCTGCGATGCCGTTGAATTTAGTCAACAGCAAATTCTTTTTGATGAAGTGGACTGTTGTGAGGGGGACTTGTGTAACAGTGCCGAGACATTTACACTGAGTTTCCAGATCCTGTTGGTTCCTTTGCTGTCCTCCATCATCATCCAATGATCCCGGCAATTCAACAGTTTACTGAATAGTTGATATACTGTAAGAATTTATTTAATGTTCATGTTGTAACAGTGTACTTTGGAAAGTTTCTTGAATGTTGACTTTGCTTTATTATTATTATTATTATTATTATTATTATTATTATATTTTAGTATTATTATTGTTTTTAATTTATTTATTGTTGTGTAAATCACTGAAAGAAGTGAAATAAAGAGAAATACAACTGTATTAACACAGCATATAAATTGTTTTTATGCACAGTGTAATTAATTTTTAATTCAAACCCTCACAAAAAAGTGAAAATGAAGCTTCTTTTTTCACATTTTCTACTGAATATCAGACAGAACCACCAAGAGAAATCCGACCTTTAACTGACGTTATTTCACGACTGATTGAAAAACAAACTGGAGCTAAATTAAATTATTATATCATTAAAATAAGACACCAAATATCGACGAAAACTGATTCTGATTGTATTTAAGATTTACATGATTTAAGATGTTACATTCATAAAAGATCATCACTTCATTATTATAAATAATGCATACAGTAAAGGGGATATAATATTTTTAAATAAGATGATCATTAAATATTAACCCCAATGGCTCTGTTACATTCGCGACAGGAATGCTGGATTGTGTCAGGTACAATAAAATGTCAAATTACTCACCTTAACTGCATGTAACACTGCCAACTTTGGGGTGACCGGGTCTATTGTTTTGGGCTTTTGGGTCATAGGCACCCACGAAAAAGCCCTATTAATTCACATTATATTGGACATGGGGCAATGTGAAGCTTTTATGGTCCGAGCCCTTGCAAGTCTGTCAAGTGCCTGCTTGCATGTCTTTGGACTGGGGAGGGCAGTGTTGGAAATATTGATCAATTAGTGATAAAAACAGGCCATATTATTAAAATCTTGAACCAACCATGTGCTATTCCAA